>APFE031450378.1:225544-236388 GCA_000404065.3 Pinus taeda
TAATTTGGAATGAACCTCCTAAGGAAGTTTGCTTTCCCTTGGAGTTTCTGAATCTGAAGCAAGTTTGAAGGTGGAGGCAAATCGATGATTGCCTGAACCTTACATGGGTCGAGACGAATCCGATCCTTTGAGACCACGAAGCCAAGTAAACGACTAGAACTGACACAAAACACACATTTGTGCGGATTGAGTCGTATCTTGTAGTGTCGGCAACGTAGAAATATCGCTCTCAAATGCCGCGGATGATCGGTCTGCTTTCGCGAATGAGCTGGAAGATCATCGAGATATGGTTGAACGATGTTTTTGATGTCATGGAAAGCATAGTTCATTGCTCTCTAAAAAGTTTCCCCTGCGTTCTTCAAACCAAAGGGGAGCTTGCGATATGCAAATGTGCCCCACGGACAAATGAATGCAGTCTTTGACTATTCTTGTGGGCGGATATTTATTTGATTATACCCGGAAAATCCATCCATAAATGAAAAGATTTCGCATCCGGCATATTCATCAATTATCTGGTCAATAAAGGGTGTAGGGTAGTTGTCTTTTAGACAAGCTTGATTTACATCCCTGTAATCGACGCACACTCTAATCGTTCCTTGTTTTTTCAGCACAGGAACAATATTTGATACCCAATCGGTTAGAGGAACGGGGTAAATAAAACCAGCATCGAGGAGTTTTTCAACTTCTGCCTTGATGGAAACGGCTTTCTTGGGGTGCACCGGCCGTAGCCGTTGTCGTACCGGTTTGACATCTGGATACATCTTAATTTCATGTTCAACTATGCTTGAGTCAATACCTGGCATTTTGTCATATGACCAAGCAAAGACATCTCTAAAGTCGCGAAAGAGAGCATTATATATTTCCAATTCTGAAGAAGAACAAGATTTTCCGACATGAATATTCTCTACAACATATGTTTTGGTTGAGATATTTATGGCAGTAGTCTCTTTGATATTGGATAGGTTTCTCTCGGAATTCACCGTATTTACAGTATTCGTCAGAAAGTCAAATACTGAAGGATGGTGTAAGTTGTTGGAATTATCTTCTTTCCAGTTCAGAAGATGGGAATGATGGTGTTAATCTTCCCATGGTGCCCCATCAATCATCATCGATTGAATGATTACTTCGTTTGTAGAGTGTACTTGCGACCAAGGATCTGAAGGGGTGCCATATTCCTTAGACCTATCTATCCAAACACTTGACGAGCGTTGATACGGGTTTGCCTCCCATGTTGAAAACATTGATTGCTATAATATTTCCAATGGGGTTAGAGGCAATACCTGTAGATGATCCATTTTAACATCGTTTTCTGACATCTTTTGAATGGAAGATATCATATTGTAGGCTCCTACGTTAGCCACTTCTGCCAAATTTGTTGGAGGCGGTAGGGTAAAAGTTCCCATTAATGTGGGGTCTTTTAGTAGGCCTACTCCGATATTGTGAAGCATGCTAGGGCTTCCATGGATCATCGGAATGCTTCCCGTAACTTGCGAACTGTTGGGGAGAAAAGTTTGTTGGTCGGTTATTGTAATTCCTCCTTGGGAAGGAAATGCAATTTTCCTAAAGTAGGTCGACACAACTGCTGCCATGGCATATATCCAGGGTCTTCCCAGTAGGATGTTGTAATCGAGATTTCCTTCGATGACTTCAACATCGATTTCTACTATTTTTCCCCCCAGTTCGACTTGCAAGTTACTTAGTATTCCATATGGGGTGTATGTTCGTCCATCAAATGCTTTTAATGTCGTTGACGATCACGACAAGGATGGAGACCCTAGAGTTTTCCAGCAACTCATCGACATGATACATGTGGATGCCCCCTCATCAATAATTTTTCTATGAACAGTTTTGTTGAGGGATTTCACTTGAATGAGGAAAGCTAGTTGAGCTGGTAACTGAGGGTCATATCCTTTGTGATTAAAAGATACAAGATTGGAATCTGTTGGGTCAATCCCAGCTATTGTTGATAATAAAGCCTGCTTTTGGGAGGGGCAATTTTGTAGTACCTCAAGAGTCGACATCGTGGAGGGCGATTGGGCTAAATCCTCCACTATATTATAGTGTTTTGTTGCTCGGGCACGAGGATTAAACGTCGATTTGTGTACTACTCCCTTTGGCGGTTTTATTGTTAATTCAGGAATGATGGGTGGCACAACTTCAGTTGAAGTTGTTGTTGAACTACTAGGTTGATCATTATCCTTGTTGTTCAACATCTATGGATTCCCGTAATCTTTACTCCTTGTCTATATGAAAGCATCATTCAGTTGCTTCGAAACTAAAAACATTAGTACTTGGGACGGGGAAGCATTTTGGCTAGCAACCAGATTTGTTCTTGGGTTTGGAAACGGATCAGCCAATACAGCCGAGGTTTTTGAACTTTTGAAGGATTTTCTAAGTTCATCTTTATATGGACATTCTTTGGTCCAATGATCCTCGTCACATATATGACATGGAGTTTTCAGTTTCCTATCCCCAGAAGGGTTTGTAGAAGATTTTCTAGGAGATGAGTCCTCCTGATTTTTCTTCTTCCCTTGCTTTTTCTTCTTGCCTCCTGGTTGCTTGGGTTCTTTGCCTTTGCCTGTTGACATGGCATTTACTTCTGAGGCTAGAAGTTCCTCATTTGTGTTTTGACTCAAAACCGTGCGGGCCTTTTTTGACGTAGCCTTTACGGTTTTAGTGCTTGTCGTACCTATCACACCATCGCCAGCATGAGAGTCTTTGTTTGATTTAGGAGGTAGAGGAACGAAAAATTATGATCTAGGAGCATCAAGGATTTTATCGTAGAGCATGTCAGACTGAGTATAAATCAAGTCTAGATATTGTGCACGAGCAATAACTTGCTCTTCAATGATGACTCCTCCCTTTGCCACATCTTCTGTAATATCAGGTAACAGTGACTTAATAAACCATTCAGCTAATAGCTGATCAGGAACATACATTTTTACCATTCTACAACGATGTCGCCATTCATGAATATGATCGGATATGTGAGTGGCCGTCGTTTGTTTGAAATTGGTAAGTAGCTCAATTCCTGTTTCGTACTTTATAGGTAACTGAAAATGGGTTAAAAAGATTGTGGCTAGGGTACTGAAGTTATCAAACGAAGCTCTAGGCAATTCGATATACCACTTTGTTGCCGGACCAGTTAGCATTCGCTAAAAGAGGCAAAGCCTGATCGAATCATCCTTGAGAGTGTTGGATGAACACCATAGATGAAAGGTCATCACATGATTCGATGGGTCTTCCCCCAAATTTCCATTAAATTTAGGAATATCAGACGGAAGTTTATGCGGAATCGCCGGCCACCAAGGGGCGTAGGCAATTGGATTGTTCGTTAATCGATTTAGATCTGGTAACTCTAAAGTTGCCATAAAAGGCAATTGTTGATTCAGGCTTGGTTGAGCATAACCAGGATAAGATGGAATCGCTTGAGCAGTTGGTCTTTGCATACCAGCATAATGCATTTGATGTTGGTAACTTTGGTAAGGTTGATGGGCATAACCATTATGATATGGTTGATACGGCTGCCCATTACCTTTGCAAAGACTTGTTGCTCATATCCTTGGTAAGCTTGTTGGAATTGCAGTTTGTTGGTATTGCACCAGGCCTTGGTTGTGAAGCCATGGGCTGTTGTCCAGTACTGACTGTTTGACCAAGATGGGGGTTGGTGTTCCCCGTTTGAACCTGTGCCATTCCACTAGTTGGTGATTACGGTTGTGTCGTAGGTACAAGAGATTGTTGCATTATAACCTGTGAAACTTGAGGTTGGCATACAACTGGCAACTCTTGTACTTGCGATACTGCCACAATAGCCGGCGTAGTGGGGATGTTTGTCATAGGTAAACTTTGTTGCATTGAGCATACAACTCTTGGTTTTTGAGGTAGTATTGGCACCCAACCGCTAGTTGTGATTCCAGCATAACCCAAATTTTGTTGTGAACTCACGCACGGTTGTCCTTTCGAGGAAGGCAATGAAAGGGTATATGGCCCTCCATACGACAGTAATCCAGTACTCAAAGGAATGATTTGCCTTTGGGGACTAGTTTGCCCAAATTGACCTTGTGAAGGATCAATTTGTTGAGACTCAACGTAAGAGATTCCAGATATAATTCTGGACGAACAAACGGGAACAGTCCATACTATCGAAACAGCCCCTGAATGGACTCCATCCAGCGGTTGAGAGCTGGTTGGGACAGACAGCACGCCGGCGAACATTGTCGAAGTAGCAGAAGGAGCTTCTGCTGCTGCTGTGTCAGGTAACACAGTCCTTGATGTCGACGGTTGTTCAAACATATTAAGCCTATCCAAAAGATTCCTTAGCGATTCTTCAAGAACTTCCGATGGCGGATGAATATATTCTGATGAAGAAGGATACAGGGTGATCCCAGCTCCAAGTTGCGTTGGAGTGTTAGATGGAGGATCTTCCACAATCTCTTCTATGGCAATCAATCCAGGAGGAAGAGGCAGACCGTCAGGTTCATAAAATATTTATGGTGCCAAAGAAGATATAAGTTCTACAGCAGCAGACGGTTGGAGAGTAACACCTTCTGAATAAGTTGTAGATGGAGTTGGTTCAGGAATAGAAGTGTTTACCATCACACTAGGATCAGTTGTAATGTCCTTTTGTTGCTGTGGAATTTCTCCTATAGAGGCAGGGATACCAGAAATGTTCGGAGTAACCGGAGTCTCTGAGGATGTCGGAGTACTGGCTCCAACCAACCTAGGGGACTTTGACCCGGTCAAACGAGTTCACTTTTTCTGGAATGGTTTCGCTTCCAGAGTCAACGACGATTGACTCGTAAGTCTCCGCGAACGACGGGGTTTTGATTGACTTTCTTCCACGATTGCGGATTACTTGATCAACTCAAAATAAAAGGAAAAAATGTTTTTTGAATTAAATGAATTTTAGACGCTTTGACACAACTTGTTTTTTCAATTTTAAAGAGTTGAGAAAAAACAAAAGATGACTCTAGTCACCTTCGATTTTTATTGAGCCTGAAGTGACAAGTGCTCAGAGGACCTTTTCTTTTAAGGAGTCTGAAAAGGAATGAAAGAGACTTCTATGGAAATCTAGGCAGAGCGGATTACCAAACCAATCGCAAAACTGCAGAATACTTTTTACGGTACGACAGTCAATCTTCCCAAATGCTCTGTTCAGTGCATTGCGATCGATAGGGTGGCAGACATGGCTTCTTAAGGATAAAGGATATAGCCTATTGTGGTATCCCAATATATACTCGAAGGTACGTGGGAGCACAAGTCCGTATTGGCACTTGTCATCTCAGAGTGGAGGAATCACCTAACCAACAATGAAAACAACAGTTACCAGGTTTTACGACGCCGGAATACGTCTCTAGCCTAGACTTCTAGATATTGTGCATTAGGTTCCAAAGTGTTTTTAGATTCATTAAATTTATATTATAGTTGATCTTGTTTAAAAATTTGTATTTCAGGTTCACTGCGTGATGTGTATACAATTCCTAAAATGCAGTTTAAGATGATAAACAATTGTTTAATCTTCTTTTGGCAATGAAAATCCTAGCTACTAAGGAAAGAAAATTGAGAGTCTTTCAACAAAGAGCACAGAGCACACACTAAATGCACTGTCCTAAATCAAAACAAGCAGTCTAAATGCAAATGCACGCATGTATTTGTTTTCAGCCTTCTTAATGTATGAATGACGATAAGAAAGCAAAGTGCAAATCTGAATTATTTTCAAAGCGACAATACTCAACAAATTTCTTTTCAAAATGAAGTGAAGGTAAGAGAGACACTTTGCGATTTCGAAATGAAAATTGCTTTTCGACACTTTAAAAACTATTAATTCAAATCATATGCAATAGTAACTGTATAATCGACTATCAAGAACAATGGGATTGTCTTCTATGACTGAAAACGATAGCTACGACACTTTCAGATCAAGAAACGACAGTTCGACTATGCTACTTCTTTGCAAAAGAGAGCCGAAAATTGCGCACAATACATAAAAACACTTACAGTTATTTGCACTATTGAGGCGGAATAATGTAAGAGAAGGGGGTTTTCATAGAGACACACTAACCACGGACATCAAAACTCCTGAATAGGACTGAAAATAGTGGGGAAAAAACCAAAGTTTGAAGGTAAAGTTAACCTTCCCTGACCGTTGCACCTGTCACACAGTGAATTCAGTATGCAGCGCACCTACTGCACTTGGGAAGTGTGATGCATACAGACTGCCTTGAAGGCAGGGTGCGATGGTACCAATGCGAGACTTTAAACGAGTTTTTACCCACAACTTGCAATTTAGTTCAGGGATTTAGGCCGAGTAAGTGATGTTCAATGTATGTAAATCACAGGGGTTGATCTAAGGAGGTTACTAGAGCCACCACTTAGGGAAATTAGAATGTTTGCAGATCAATTGTTTAATTCATAAACAAAACCCGGAGATAGACTGAAGCAGCATTGATCTACTTTCCATTTGTATAACAAATGCAGTTCGAAGGCTAGCTGGCTTGGCTTCAAGCTTCGTCTGTAATTTTATAAAAGAAACAAAGATAGGCTAACAAACAATCTAGTCGCTCCCTAGCGGAGTCGCCATTTTGTTACCGAGAATAGTGTCCACTCGAATGCTGCTATTCCCACTAAGACTGGTAGCTATCTTAGAAACAAACAAGTAAATTCTAGTTTCGTTTTCCTTTATGAAAATAGATAAGAGTGGAAGAAAGGAGACCAACCTTAGTCTTGCGCTTGATTTCCTTGTTTGATTCCTCTCCTTCCTGATAGAGCTTTGCCGCTTCTTCTTCGTCTGCCCAGCTTCAAAGAGCACCTGTGGAATCACAGCAACATACTACTATCGAAGAACAAAGATCTATATTCATAAATAACATAGGACCAGATATGTGTTAACCATACAAATGCATATATAACGAAACATACAAGAATATGGAGGAAAACTTGAATAGCTTTATTAAGATCAAAAGTAGCAAGAGGATTACAACCATATATTCTGACCCAGCATCATCCTCTAGCAAGAAAGCCTTTCTTCACCTCAAGTAAAGCTTAGATCACCCAACACTATGAAGTTACACCAGAAAATCAACAGCAGTTCTCTACAAGATACAAGATTCCAGCCTCTAGATCTCTGTGATGAGGGATCCATATATAGATGATTGTAGGGAGGTGAGTCATCTTCTGGGGTCTTGATCAGTGTCCTCTCTCTGATAGTTCCTGATTCCACTTGGAGAATGATGATCTCTTATTCATCCCTGGTAGAAAACACAGAGGCAAGTGTTAGAGGGGAAGCTTCTGGAAGATTCCATGATCTTCCACCTCGCAATTTGTCCTTGCCATTTGTCCATTCCCGACCATCGCACCCTACAGAGGAGCCATTCAGTATGCATCACACCCTGTACACTGGGAAGGTGATATGCATCGCACCCTCTGCACTGGGTTTTCAGTATGGTCCAGTTTTGACCATTTATGAGAAGTTTTTAGTGGAGAACTTCTAGGAGATGATGTAATCAGCTGACCTTGTTCCTTTAGGCAGTGAAGCAACACTTTTAGGGACTTAGGAGCCCTCAGTTTATGGACATTTATGACTGGGGTTGAAGTGCCCAAAAATGTCTATAACAATTTACCCTCCTCAAAAAACTTGTGGAGGCCAACATCCATCAAAAGGTGGCATGAGGTGTAGTAGGATGAGGAAATAAATCTCTCTCCATCTCTCAGACCTCCCATACATGCATAAAGTTATGTGGATCAACTTTATGTTGTTATGATTGTACTTGATACACATATAATGCTCATCAAGTAAATGGATCTGTAAAGTCGCCATAGATCCATATTAACTCCAAATCTACTAAGCATTGAGAGGGATCAACTCTCTCGTGATATAAACCTCTTTTTGAGTGAAAAACTCAAGGAAAGGTTTGCACCTTGACATTTTTTATTCCTATTAATGCTTGGTAGATCTGGAGTTAAGATGGGTATTTGTAAGTTCTTAATAATATTATTTATATTTATAAATTTTGCACACACACACACACACACACACACACATATATATATAATTTAATTAAAAGCCTAATAATATATATGTGTGTGTGTGTGTGTGTGTGTGTGTGTGACGTTTTTCTTTGACATGCTTTATACCTTTTTCTTCTTCTTTTTTTAAATTAATGTGATATGCATACAATGATAATAATAATAATAATAATCCAATTTTAAGGTCATGTTAGCCTCCTGCTGTAGCAGGTTACTCATATTTCATGATGGACACTTTTACAGGCCAAATATGTCATACTTTGCATGCTGCAATGCTCCATATTTGCTAACAGTCACCAAAGAAAGAGGCCATGAAAGAATGCTACTCAAAGTTCATCTGTTGCATTCCAATTTTGAAGAGTTATTTCATTTTTGTACAATTTTCAGCTGAAGGGAGGTCCAAACAGCTCAATCTTGGTCTCCCTAGGTTTCAATTTCCTGTTTTAGAATATAGAGAATGAATAATCTGGCCAAACAGCTTAATCTTGGCAGATTCTTAGATAGGTAGAGAATCAAAAGAGCCCAACTGCTTAATCTGGGCCCTTGGAAGAAATAAGTGTAGATGTAGATAGGAAGACATGAAAAGAAAAAAGTTGAAAAGCTGGGTTTGCAAGTCCAAGTGCACCCAAACCAAAAAGAAGAAAAAATGTTAGGTAAGTAGGCTAGGTAGGTAATTTTGAGGTTGCAGAATGTTGATTTGTGATTAATTCCACATTTTCAAGTGTTACACTTATACAGATCACAGTCAGCAAGCAGTTCCCATTTGAAGGACTTCAAGCGAGGCATGACTAACATCCCCTTCATCCTCTTCCCTAAATCACTTACTAACTTCCCCTGAAGAGGTAAAGATCTGCTTGATATCTCTTAGTTTCATCATTTTCCATGTCATTAGCCTTGGTAAAGATCTGCTTTACTCAAGGAGTCTCCATACTTTCTCTACAAAGTTCTATCTCCCCTTCACAACCTAAGATATCTGAAACTTAGCGCTTTCTAGTCACTTTCATATTAACTACTGACATTATTATTTAACTCCCTATCTATTTTCCCTTCCCCCTATTAAAACTATGTTAATAACTCCCCTATGTAAATATCCCCTCCCCCTGGTTGAAACATAACCATAAATATCTTCCTGGGAATTACTAAGTCACCTGGACCTTAGTAAGAGCCCTCATCTCCGCATGCTTTTCCCGCCAAGTGTTTGGACTCCTTCCAAAACACAAAGAAACCCTCCCCGCGCATTGTATTTTTGCAATTTATTAATTTTGGTTAATAAATCACCAAGCGCCGAAACCCATCACACCGTTTCCTAAAGTCTAAACCCACTCGCGCCGCGAAAAATTAAAAAATAACGCGCACGCTGTTTCACTAAGCCTCGCGCACCTTCTCCGCCCGTCCACCGTTGGATCGCCTCCTCCAGATCTGACGGCTATTATCCATATCGGGCGCCCTTTTGTATGGGTACGTTAGCACCCAATGTCTGACGGTTTTACCGTCGCACACCGGGACAGCTGGCGCCTTCCCATTGCATCGGGCCACCCCTGACAGAAACCGCCTCCGTACCAAAGGCGGTCCGATGAACCCCAAAACCACCCTTCCCCTCGCATGACAAGAGTGTCGCGTCACCCCGCCACGTCGCCTCCACCTCATCCCTCCCTGTCTGCGCCCGGCCCACGTCACCTGCCACCGTGTCCCGCCACGTCATCACCCCGCCGTACTGCCACATCACCCTATTGACGTCAACATGTTGACATCACATCCGTACCAGAGGACCCCACTGCTGATGTCATATGCCGTACAGCTGACGTCAGCAGCCGAAAAACGGAAAAACGCGCAAGCCCGAAATTCAAGCTTCGGAGCTCCGAAATGAAAAACATAGGCAGTTTTCGGGCATCGCTACGAGAAATGGGCCATATTGGAGAATCTTTAAGGAATCTTTTGATTCCTCGGCCCTGTTTGCACCGAAAATGGCAGAAAAAGCCCGATTTTGCCAATTTAAACGTATCTGAAGACAGAGAGAGACCAGGTTCAGAGGTTAAAGAGTATCATAGCAGATATGAAGATAAAAAGCATGTCAAAGAGTATCAGTGTAGCAGCAAAGTGTATCAGAGGAGATTTTTTCAGGGCTCGAGGCAAATCCAGCATTAAAAGAAAAGCCCTGAAAGTCAAGAAACATTTGAGAAAGCATTGAAAGCTCACCAGCACAAATGACTGCACATTAAACTCACAGGAGATCAGTGGACCAGAACTCAAATCATAGTTATTACAAAACCACTGTACCAAGCCACAAAGGACATCACATTAACTCAATTTTTGATCCAGCTGCCACTAGCCCAGCCCAAAAAGACTTGCTTACATTTAATTCCAGCATAAGTTAGGTTTAGAAAGCTTTTGTCCTGCAGACCTGTTTAGGTCGGTTGTAATAAATGACTTTAGATATTTTTCTTATATATACCACCCTGAAAAATGGAGTAGGGGTTGGTTGGTTGTTTGATCTTTGTTAGTTCGATATTTTTCTCGAGCAGAGACTCGCACTGTAAATGTGATACTTTCTATAATCAAAGACTGCTGAAAGCATGGATTCTGAAACTGTCTGCTGTGTTTAACTGGTCGAAGAGTGACTATGGAATTCCTGTGCTTCTACATGGTTCAATAAGTGTTTCTTTAACTCTGTTTAGTTTTTATGTTTGTGTTATCATCAATCCACCATCTAAATTGCAGAAAAGAAGAATAGCTTAGGATTTGCTTGGCTGCACCTTAGGCTCAATTTCTGCAATTTCTTCATGTTTTCATCAGGAATAGTTATGAACATGCATACTTAA
>APFE031450379.1:11848-23477 GCA_000404065.3 Pinus taeda
AAGACTTGCTCGCTCATCACAAGATCAAGCATAGGACTTCCACCCCATATCATCCTCAAGAAAATGGGTAGGTGGAAGTCACTAATAGAGAATTAGAAGGGATTTTGACTAAGGTGGTGAGCAGTGGCAGAAAGGATTGGGCAGATCACCTGGTTGAGGCCACTTGGGCCTACAACACCACTTGGAAGACCACAACCAGTTTCACACCTTATGAGATGGTCTACGGGAAGAGAGTTTTGCTGTCAATCGAGTTCGAGTACAACACATTGAGGATGGCTGCTCAGCTGGACCTAGATCTCAGCCATGCTCAACGTGAAAGGTTATTGCAGCTGAATGGGTTAGATGAACACCGAATGCAGGCCCTCCTCCACTCAGAAGTGGTTCAACTTAAGAGGAAGATATGGCATGACCGGCACCTTAATGACAAACAATTCCAGCCGGGAGATTGGGCGCTGCTGTATGATTCCAGACATAAGGATTTGAGAGGGAAGCTAAGGACATGATGGCTAGGACCATATGCAGTGGAGAAGTTCAATGACAATGGTTCCGTCCTTATCCGGACAATTGATGAAGAAGCCATCCCCATGCTCGTCAATGGGCATCGACTGAAGATCTACAGGAAACCCCTTTCAAGGCAGGAGTTCATCGAAACTGTAGAAAAATCAGTGCTGGTAATGGAGAAGGGTTTTGCCTCTGTTTTGGCCACACCTTGAGCATCATCATATCAAAAAAAAAAAAGAAAAAATACAATAAAAAAGATCCTTGGGTGAAAACCTCTCTGAGGCGCCCAAGGCAGATGGTAGGGGTGAAAACCTCCTTGAGGCACCTCTGCTGTCTCTCTGAAAATAAAGAATTTGAATAAAAAGACTCTTGGGTGAAAACCTCTCTGAGGCGCCCAAGGCAGATAGTAGGGGTGAAAACCTCATTGAGGTGCCCCTGCTGTCTCTCTTAAAAAAAAAAAAAAAAAAACAAAAAACAAAAAACAAAAAACAGAAAAAGAGAAAAAAGAAAAAAGAAAAAGAAAAGAAGGAAGAAACAGAGAAAAAACAAGTTTAATCCCTAGAAATTGTTGTAGGTTGTAGGAATACAATGCAGAAAGGAGGCCTCCCAACACAAGGACAGGGGTCCCTACCAAGTTACCAAGCATCCTCACATACACTCCCTCCATGGAAACTCATTTTTTTCAGGATTCGGACACAATCTAGTCATGGTTCAACCTTCTACAGGAAGCTACATGACTTTCTACTGGAAGTTCTGCATTTCTACAGGAAACATCCTATAGAGCCTTTGGGTAGGCCAGAATCAATTATGGAGAGGGATTTGAAGCTTGAAGTCTGTTGATGAGGCATGCAATCACTCCTTTCTTTCATCCTCCACTTGTTTCATCTCCTTCCACCACCATTGCCACCATCTGGTTGAATATACCTGCACAGTCATACCAGAATCTTGTTTTCTCAGATCAAAATTTGTTTTTTGAAGTGAAAAATAAAGCATGCAGAGGCTCACGCACTTTACCTGTCAAGGTTCCATCAGGACCCTTCATCCGTGAATGCAACTTTGTTTATTTCAGCATGCACCCCAGGAGGAGAAACAGCTACATGATGTCCTACAAGAATCCTGTAGCAGCTGATCCGGCTGGAGCACATACCATGGAGACACCAGCAGCTCACATCAAACGAAGCCAGTGCATGCAGCATTCACCACCAGAGGGTCAGGTCTCAAGGTCTTGTATCCAGCATCAACCAATGAAAGAGGAGCTCCAGCACCCATGCACGAAGCAGCAACAAGCAAATCTGGCATTCCCCGTCCCGAAGCCTACAAAACACGTCCACGGCCACACAGGTAAGTGCCTAACGTTATTCGTCGAATTGCATGAACTGTACATTAAAATTTGCATGACTGTGAAAATGGGCGGATTGAACAAGTTTGGTGGCCAGTCAATTGGCCACCCACAGTGAGTCAGCGAGCCTCGTAGGATCCAAATGAGCCTGGTTATGCCAAAAAGATGGGCAGTTGACACGTGGGAAGTGTCCAGTCGGGGAGAATCGACAGTGTGACAGAAATGGCGGCGATGAATGCAGAAGGAAGGATTCGACGGTCAGAGACATGCTGAGGAATGATTTCTGTGACGTCGGCCAACGGATCGGCCTGGAAAACTCACCCCCGCGCCATGAATTCCGCTGCAATTCAAATTGGTCGGTCGAATAACTCACAGTAAACTGCTATCGTTTGCACTTGCAACAGTTTTTGCAGCCGAGTACGCGTCCTCCTCCTCTGCAAGTTGTTAGCCCGAGCTTCTCGGTCTATTCCAATGTCCTTCCGCAGCTCAGACTCATCCAGAACCACCGTGACATCCTCTAGAAGCCGGAAAATCTTTCTACAGGAAGGTGCGCTACAGGAAACCCGGCATTACAAAGAAACTTGGACTGTTCACGTCGAGGGTGGAAATTCTCAGAGAGGTAGGCCCCAAACACACCATTCCCATGCAAAATAGTTCGAAAGGTGGTGAATTCGACGTGCTGGGGTAGAAAAAAAATTAAAAGAAAATCTGCCTGTGTATCCAAAAGCAGTTTACTTATGGTTGCATGAAATTGTCTTCGTGGTTTGTGTCCAAGATTTTCTCCACGAGTCCTGAGTTGAATTCCTCCTGTAGAGAAGTTGAGACACTGTCAAGGCTAATCGGTGAAAAAACATAGTGAATTTTACATGATTATATTGGAAACATAGCTCTGCACTCTGTTTAGAGAAAACCTGAGTCGTCCTTCTGTACACAGGCAGTCAAGTTTCAAAACCGAGGAATTGATACGAAGTGGCCTGCAGATACCGTTTTCAACGTTCTGAGAAGGAAACACACCTAGAATTCCCTTTCTGCTTAAAGCGCAAGCAAAAACAGAGTATTTCTCACCATGCTAGGAGGGTTTATCAGAAAGGAACCCTCGGACTCCAAGAAACTATGAGAAACTCCTGAGGTGGTAGACTTATTTTCCCGTACACACTGGATGACATTCTGTGACAAACTTCAAGGTCACAATGATGAAATCACAGAGGAATTCCTAAGGTCCCTGAAGCCGAAATCAAAGACACTAGCCACTGTCAACTTCAGAGGATTGACCCTAAGACTCACACCACAGCTCATTAGCAGAGTCACTGATCTACCGATGGGCGTATCGTGGGATAAAGAGGAGAGGAAGTTGGGCCAAAAGGATAAAAAGGAGTTCTTCTTGCCAGAGGAACATTTTTCAGAGGATACGAATGGGGTCCAGAGAACCAGCCTACAGCCATTTTGGAGTGAAGTCAACCTCTAAATTATGAAATATATTACCTGTGAGGGGCGGTTTAGCATCGTATATGGTTATCATTTCTGTTTGCTAACTGAACTCAGGCACCAAATGGATTTGCCCACAGAACAAAAATTGAGCATCCCCTACTTCGTCTTGCAATCCTTGATTGAGTGTGCCACAAAGCTGAGGGAGGGGACACCAGACCAGCTGGCCCATCATGGGCTTATCAAGCTCCTCGTGGAAGATGCACTCCATACCTATACTGTCCCTCTCTCCTGGGAAATTTTTCGAAATATGTCTAAGGATGATGACATCTTAATTTTGGCCAAAGAGCTCACTTCCTCCAGCAGCGAGGAGAAGGAGCACACTGAGGCAGAAAAGAAAGCTAAGTGTCAGGCAACCCCGAGCAAACCACCAAAGCAAGGACAGAAAGAGACACGGGAGAAAGGACAAGCTGCTGAGGCCAGAACAGAGGGTGGTAAAATGACGCAAACACCTAGGGAGAAAATACTGCAGAGTAGGGCAGAAAGGACTGAGAATGTCCAAGCAAGTGAAGGCAAACCTAAGGCAGCCACAACCAAGCTAAAGGAAAAAGCACCCCCATCCAAGCAGGCTAAAACTATGCCAACTGGTTCTACAGGAAACCAGAAGGCCATTTCTACAGGAAGTCCAAAAACTGTTTCTATAGGAAGCCAGAAACCAGTCAGTACAGGCATTTCTACAGAAAGTCTGAATAAAGGGCAAGGGAAGGAAGAATCTCCTGAGATTCTAGCTAGGGAGGCAGCAGCTGTGCTAGCCGCCCTCAGCACCCCTCCAAAGCATAAAGAAAAATGGAAGAGGGAGCCTTCCATGTATTTTAAGGCGAGAAGAAGCACAAGGATTAAAACTGGTAAACCAAAGGAGAAACAGTCCAAAGGACCAATTACAATTCAAGACACCCCATCCAAATAGAAGAAATCCATAACATATGAGCGGGGAAGCCCAAAGACATCCACATGGAAGGAAAGGATGGAGAAATTGAATTCAGAGGCCTCTCTACAGGATGCCGAGGCTGCTCTACAGGAAACTTTGGCTAGGCTGAAAGAGACTGAGAAGATGGAGGAAAGAGCAGCCAAGTAATCACAGGAGGAAGAGAAGGCCGATACCATCATGGAACCAAGCCCCCAGCCCAGCCTGGGCTCTTATTATAACTTCTTAGAGGCCGGGAAAATCATTCCTCAAAAATTCACAGTTCCACTTTTCCTAGCACTAGAGGAAGAAAGAGTACGGACCCACACTTGGATGAAGATCACTAAATCCAAGGGGGTGGCAGATATAGGCCCTCTGGAGGAAAAGCTCAAGGAGACCCAAAGAGACTTGGCAAGGGTACGGCATGTGGAGAGCTCCCAACATGCCAAGCTACGAGAAGAGAATGAGCTGCTTAGACGGCAGTGATAGCTACAAGGACAGAGGAAAGAAGAGGACACAACAGCCAAGGACACCACAGAAGAGCCTCAGGGAAAAGAAGGAATGTAAGCTGAACTTGAGGCACTAAACCGGCAACTACAATAAAGGGATTTACAAGCAGGCCTAGAGATACAATCTCTAAAACAGCAGATACAAGAAAAGGAGGCACAACTGGCCTACATGGCCAGTTGGGCAATGGAAGCTCTGCAATGTAGGCAGCCGGCTAAATCCTATGGCCTATACCTCAGGGACCAGTGGCTGCAATTCCAAATCAACACGTTGGCACAGAGGGGTATCACCCAAATCCAAAACCCCCAATAGTTCATGGATTTATGTAACAGTAGTTCGTCAGAAGACAAGGCCAAGCTATCAGAGTTCTACCTTCATAATTTGGACCTTCCAAACATAACCTCGTGGGACCCCAACACAGCAGTAGGAGACATGTAGCTGATGGCAATGACCTCATGGATAAACCATGAAGAAAAGACAGTGGCAGAGGTCATAAATGTCATGGACCGAGAACTACAGGAACCACTGCTGATTAGAGCAGAGCCAGGGGACCCCACAGCATTGATATCCTCCCACTAGCACCTAGAAACCAACTCTCAAGCCCTATTAGAGTACATGGATCGGCAGGCTCAGGCCATAGCACACTTTGAGGATATGGAGCGACTATTGGGGGACAACTGTGTTCATGCTTGCACTCGTAGGTGGAACACATTGTCCCACAGCCTCAAAATCAGGGAATACCACACTCCAACTAGAATGAGGGAGGCCTTGGCACGAGTGCCTCTCTACAAAAAGTCTATGCAGAATCTCCAGGTCAGCTGTATAGGCCTCAAGTTAAGTCCACCTTTGCTTTTGAGGTTGTTAGAAGGAGGCACAGAAGAAGAAGAGCATAAGTAGTGGGAAGAGGTGGAAAGGAAGGCCAGATTCCATGATAGTGAAGAGGATACTACTTTAGAAGCCTGGGATATGAGGGAGGCGATCAAAGCAATCAAGGACGAGGAGCTGGACTAGTTGCTCAGAGGATGAGCAGCCCATTTAGCAAGGGCGTGATGATGAGCCCCAAATTGGGTAACTTATTGGGCTCATTTTGCCTAATTATCCTTGTTCAGTCCTTGTTCAATCCTCCATTTTTCATAGATTATGCATTATTTTTTAGTATTTTTATGTCATTTGTACGAATAAGGGTGGTCACTCTTCCTAGGTGGCTAACACGTGCTTATTTCAGGTTTTTTGACACATGTTGGAGCAAAACCGAGTAATCATGGGCTAGGTGATAGCCAAGCTTGAGGTGAGGATTTGTAGGGGGGTTGTCTATGACATTAAATAGCCCTTCCTCGGGATCTCCACTGCCAACTCCGAGCTCACAGGCCACCAAACACGGATCTTGAAGGTAGCCAAGCAGATTTTGGAAAAGGGACTGTCTACTAACAATTTGGACAGCCGAGTCCCCTAGATTTAGGAGGCTTGCTAGGGCCCTCGTGGTGTATAAATGATAAGGCCTCAGCCTTCGTAAGGGACTTTTGAAACCATTGCATTTTTTGCACTACCGTGCTGTCACCTTCAGCTCGTTTTCTTGTAGCCATTTTGGCATAATTTTTGACTGATGACTATTTTTTGATAATGATAAGTGGTCCTATTTTATATCAACTCTTAGTTCTCTATAGGAGCCGTAGCTCTCAGGGTTGGGCCCAACCTGAAAGCCTAGGGCCTCCTTTATGTACTGTTATCTTTCTTTTATGCATCGTTGTTTTCCCTTTTATGCATTTGCAAACGTATTTCTGTTAGGAAGATTAAGTTGTGTTGATTAACTAGGTCACTTTTTTTGAATAGAATTGCTTCAGATGTTTAGAATAGATTGGTAGGATAATAACATGGAAAAAAGCTCCAGAAAAGGGTCAACAAACACTTTTGGTTTCACCTCTTCCTCATTGGATCAGGGGCTGGAATTGAAGTAACCGTGCTGTCCCAAACAAAAACACTAGTTTGCTTTGCTATGCAATCATTAGTGTACTGTTTTCATTTGCAAAAGTTGGTTATGTGTTCAGATATCTGAAATGTCTCATTGCATAGTTGATATATATGGTTCTCTTTCAAATAAAGCTACTGTTCATTCACTTTATTGTTAGCTAGATTAGATTAGCTAGGACTTTGATTACTTGCAAGACTTTATTGATTCAGTTGAATGTACACGGTGCAGAGCATCTCTACCACTCTTTCATCCACCTAAGCTTTATCAGAGCCATTTGTTCCATCTCTTAACTAGGTTCCTCGTCTCACATTTGTCCTCTTGCCCACGTAACCCTACCTTTCTGTGCAATCATTGTTTCAGCCTTCTTTGAGCCAATTCAGCCATCTACACCTTCTTACCACTCCATCCACTAGTCCCTGGGCCACTTCAGACCCCTATCCTACCTCCATATTCATTCCTGCATCTTCCTCACTCACCCATTCTCCAAAATCCCATTTTTAAACATCCTGTAGAAATTTCTGAACATCCTGTAGAAAATCCTGAACATCTTGTAGAACCCCTGCAGACTTCCTGTAGAAGCTCACAAATGAGGTTTCTTGATAGGCAAATGTTGTGAAACTCTCTGGAAGGGTGTTAGGGACTCCTTAGACCCTCTCTGAACCTTCCCGACCTCTTCCAAGCATTTCTCCTCATTGATCCACCCCTGCACAGTCAAGAACAGTGAAAGCATATGTATGATGAAACTGACGACTTAATCAAAAATACAAAAAGAAGTTTTCTTCAGATAGAGGTAGTCTAGACACATGTATTTTAACTTCATAGAAGTAATGGAATCTCTTTTAGTAGTTTGCATTCTCTTCTTTGCGTTAGTTGGACTAGCTGGTAGAATTAGGGTTTGTTAGGGTTTGCGCTTTCCTTCAGTTTTTCAATCTCTTTTTGCAAATAGATTAGCTTCCTTCGAGACTAGCTTCCATCCATCAGTTAACAAGATTCTTCTCAAAGCTCATAGAAGTTGGCTTGAACCCCTAGCGGACTTGTGCTAGCTGACCAAGTGACAGCTGCGGCAAGAGCTAGTACTTGTGCATACAGCACCGTCGCTTCCAAGTTTGTTACGAACTACCGGGTTGATAAAAGTAAAGAAGGGAGTCCCAGGAGTTGCAGCATTATTGCTGCAATACTGGAGCCCACCAATGATTACTTTCAACCAAAATCTCGGGGAGGGGGGATATTTTTGTGATGTTATATATATGGGTTGTATCCTTGGGATTAGGGATTGGTAACTCCTTTCTATCTGTCCTCCTTTTTCTCATAACATGCTGCCAGATATTCTTTAGTTCTTAAAGTATGACAAGCTTTAGTAGGTAATCACAATCCCCGCGAGTTATCCCCTTCATCACATAACTTGTTGCACCATTTTCTGACATCACTATATCATACAAAAGACAACAATATAGTGGAACAACACACTATGAGAATCCAAAAAGTAATGTATAGTTACAATTATGCCATTCTCATATTAATTATAGGCATAATTAGTTAATATATTTAAATAACATATGATATTTAATAATTAATATTAAACCCCTTATATTATTTAAATCAAATTATTTTCAACGTTATTTGTATAGGGATTTGAGTAATGAAGAAGTGGAATTTGATTAATGAGTTGGAGGTTGAGGATCCGTAAGATATGAAAAAGTTTTTAGTGGAAGATTTGACATGGATAGAAGTAAAGGGAGACCAAGTCACAATTATTCCATATTGTCAACTTGAGGATTTTATAAGTGGAGGAGAAATTGAGGGAAAGTGCACCTACACAATTTGTTGTTAAAACTCAACAAAGTAAAGATGTGAAGGATATCAAGAAGACAAATTCTTTGACATATCTATATATTTGAAGTTTACTATGTCAAACATGCATTTTTTTTTTTAATTTTCTATTAATTCTTGATATATAGATATTGTTGTGCCTATGGTATGA
This sequence comes from Pinus taeda, assembly GCA_000404065.3. Classification (NCBI taxonomy): domain Eukaryota; kingdom Viridiplantae; phylum Streptophyta; class Pinopsida; order Pinales; family Pinaceae; genus Pinus; species Pinus taeda. Next base: position 20,535 of record APFE031450379.1, read on the forward strand.
ATCATGTACAAGCCACTAATGTAGTTTTACTTGGATATACAAATAAAAAATGTCTTCCATGTCACAACATTAAAGTTGGTTGCCAATGTCACTTCATTATGTGATGACTTACTCATAGACCAACTGATGTTGTTCTAATATATACATGCAGACATATTGATGACCCAAAATTTGTTTGTCATGGAAATGAGGCAACAAGCATGCCCCAAAAATTCAATTATGTGTCGCATTTAATGAGAATATACGAAGCAGTGTCTAAGCTTTGATTCATGATGGTTTTAATGTTACAATGAAATGGGATAAGTTTATCTATGATGTAAGGTATGAATCTGGTGAGTTGTTCACATGAACACCTCAAGATGCTTTTATGACTTGACAATGTGTGTTAAACATCTACAATAATATCAGAATGCTAGACTATGTGAAGAATGAAAGTGATCCAAGGAGTGTCGATTGTTGGGTTGATGAGTGCCGAGAGAACTTTTTTTTCTACTAAAAAAATGATGCAAGGTCAACCCTGCAAAACCCAGAATCTTTCACACTATGCTTATAAACATGCATCTCAGCTTTTAACGCTATAACTTCACTTCATATAAAAATGCTATTCACATGATTTCTCTGCAATTCAACACATACTAAAATACTGTTCTGCGTTAACGCCTTCCATTGCTGACCAAATTTGCCTTCTATTTGCCACGCGTTTTATTCAATAACCATCGTATTTTGTTTGGAGCTCTTGGCGAGATAGTTATCTGCATTTAACTATAATTCAACCAACGCCTCAACAATAAAAACTCAGTTAACATTTAAATCGAAATTATCATTCCGGCAACCATAACCATCATAGATTTAACACTTCGGCTACTGTGCATGGGTTCGGCTCACAATGCAACTGGCTCACACATTAAACTTACCTTCTTGACACAGATATATAGTTCGGAATTTCCCTTTTCTTCCACAAAATATACGCCACGGAACTCAGGTGACCTCACCAGGCTCTATATCACAGAACTTGGACCTCATCCAGACGGTATGCCACCAGAAACATGGATGTATCCAGAACTATGCTGCTTATTAACTCGTCTTCAGCTTCTTAGAAACTCAACTTTCATTACAGGAAAATTCTCCTCGTCAACCGACGCTCCTTCACGTTGATCTTTATATTAATCCGCTCCTGTAATTCGAAGGTATTACATATTAATTACAAAAACTATTCTATGATGCGGTGTTGGGTTGAATCGATAAGATAAGAACCAAGATTAATAAGGTTCACGCCCGCCACTGCTTATAACAATGAACTCACAGGTGCCGACAACGTAACAATGGAAAGGAAAAAGGTTTAATATTGTGTAATAGAATGAATAACACGGTAATAGAATGAATAACACAGTAGATTGGTTTAACACACAGTTTTTCTCTAACTGTAATAGAATGAATTACAGTGGCGGTAACCATATATCTTCACAACAAAAGAAACAACCAAAATGCCCATAAACAGTAAAGCGTCAAGCGTATATAACTCAATACACAACATAATAGACTATTCAACGCTTGAATACACAGTCCATTAATTATTGGATGCATGATATAATTTAACAGGAAAACTTATCATTCATTAGAACACCGAGAGAAAGTTTTTTTCATGATACTTCTGGCACGCCCTCTCTCTCTCTCTCTCTCTCTCTCTCTATAATGAGAGCTTTGCTGCCTTTTTATTTATAATTAAGGATAGGACTTCTCGGTCCTTATCCAATACAAAACATGCTTTACATAACGACTACATGCAATGCATACATATGACAAAAAGCCTCAAGGCTTTATTCCATCTTTTCTCTGTTTTAAAATAGAAAAGCCTCCTTATCACTTAATGATCCACATCCATTCCTTTTATGCCTAAAATCTCTCCCTAGTTCCTATGTTCTCATTTATTTATTTTGAGAATATCTAATTAAATCGCACTTAAAAAGCCTAAATATTAAAGACTTAGAACTTATGAAACTAATTCCAAAAATGCATGACTCCCTATGTCTACTATTTACAATGATTTCCCTTGGCTGAATGCTCCTGCATTAGACTCCCAAGGTAGAAAATATTCATGATCTCCTGATCATGTGTCTTCTCGTCTTCGTTTTCCTGGATCCCACACTTTGTTCTGCAAGTCATCATGTGCTATTGCTCGCTGCCTTTCTCCAGGTTTCCACACTTTATGTTGCATCGCTCTACTCCTTTTGCTGCTTCTCCTTTGTTTCACTGCTGTTGGTCTCTTCAAGGATACTTTCATCATTATCCACCTCATCAGTTCAATTTCTTTGTCTAACAGATTTTCTCCAGTATCTTCAATAAGACCTGTACTCACAAAACAATTGTTAGAATAAAAAATATAAGGCTTCAGTGCCTTGTACTCCTTTGCCAGCATTTCAGTACGCTGTTTTGAATCCTCCTCCACTATCAGCACATCAGTATGCTGATCCAAACTTCCCAAAGAATCCTCTGAAGAATTCTCAAGACTGTCAACTAGTCTTTCTCTCATACCATCTGTTTCCATGATGTATTTTTCGTCTTGTTCACTGCACTGAACTCTTTCTTCTGCAATCTCCCTGTCATACTCTGGATTCTCCAACCAGTATTCCAACAATGCAATTTCTCTGTGGCATTGTTGAAGCATATCATCATCACCTGCATTCATACATAAACTTTCAGTTTGCACAAAATGTTCAACGATATCAACTGTTACTTCCCTTATCTGTGCTTCAGACTGACTTTCTTCTTCAACATCCACAAGAACTTCCTCTTGTGCTGTAACAGTTTCACAAGATTGCACATCCTCCTCAATAAAACCTGTAATCACATCACAATTGTCAGCTACAAAAATACACGGTTTTACATTATCCAGCTGATCTGGATTTACCCAATAACTCAAGAAATCATCAATGATCTTCTCCT
>APFE031450382.1:7298-64675 GCA_000404065.3 Pinus taeda
AACAAGGCAACAAAGAAGGACCATTTCCCTCTACCTTTCATTGACCAAGTGCTAGATGGCTTGGCAACGAATTTTTTTTTCTCTTTCTAGCGGGTACAATCAAATCCAGATCAGCCTAAAAGACCAAGATAAAACAAACTTCACTTTTCCTTGGGGTAATTTCACCAATAGGATCCTTTCTTTTGGCCTATGTAATGCCCCTACCACTTTCCAGAGAGCAGTCCTAAGTATCTTGGCTGAGCTAATCCATGATGCAGTAGAAATTTAAATGGATGATTTTACACCCTATGGGTGTGATTTCAAGGAGGCTCTGTCTTACTTAGGTAAGGTGTTGAAGAAATGGATTGAAATGAACCTGTCTATTAGTCCCGCAAAATGTGAATTCTTGATGACTGCAGGAACTATTCTAGGTCATTCAATATACCAAAAAGGACTTCAGGTAGACCCAAATAAGATAACCATCATCCAAATAGTCCCACTTCCGTAAAAATAGAGAGATATAAGAAGTTTTCTAGGTTTAGCTGGATACTATTGGAGGTTTATAAAAGACTTCAGGAAGTTAGCTTCCCCTTTATTTGGGTTGTTGGCCAAAGACTACGAATTTGTATGGTCAAAAAGCTATGAAGAGGCCTTGGACACCTTGAAGGACAAGTTGACAACTGCACCTATTCTCCGAGGCCCAAATTGGACCCTTCCTTTTCATATACATGCCGATGCCTCTCACAGAGCCATAGGAGTAGCTCTAGGCCAAATAGATGACAAGTTACCTTATGCCGTTTACTTCATTGGTAAAAATCTGTCAAAGGCCGAACTGAACTACATAGTGACTGAAAAGGAGCTCCTAGTTGTTATGCATTCATTGAAAAAATTTAGGCATTACATTATAGGTTACTAAACATTTGTACATACTAACCATGCTACAATCAAATAATTAATGAATAAACCTGATGTGAATGCTCGGATTCTTAGATGGTTACTTTTATTATAGTAGTTTGATCTAACTATTATTGATAAACCTGGAAAGGAGAATGTTGTTGCATATTTTTTTGTCCAGATTAACTCTGCCTAGAGGAGAGGAAGGAATGGTTGATGATTAGTTATAGGATGAGCACTTATTTTCCATTTTAGTTCTCTCTCCATGGTTTGCTGACAAAAAAACCTACTTGGTGTCTGCACAGTTCCCACTAAATTTTTCCTCCAAAGAGAAAAGAAAGATTATGAGGAAGAGCGCCCCATTCACTTGGATTGGGGGCACCCTCTTCAAACTAGGCTGAGATCAAATTCTGAGAAGATGTGTCAGGGAGGAGGAAGTCTTTAACATCTTTTTGACCTATCATGATGGGCATTATGGAGGTCAGTTTGTAGCCAGGAGGACAACATTCAAGGTGTTACCAGCTCATTATTATTGGCCGACTCTTCATCAGGATGTGAGAAGGTATACTAGTCAATGTGATCAGTGCCAGAGGATGGGAAAGCCTACTCCAAGGGATGAAATACCTCTGCAAATGCAAGTGACTTTCGAGCCATTTGACAAGTGGGGCATGGATTTCATTAGACCTATTGACTGTCCATCTAAGCAAAAGAAATAAATCATTGCGTGCACTGACTATTTAACCAAGTGGGCTGAAACCAAGGGAATCAAGGCAGCAATAGAGGATTAAGTGGCTGAGTTCTTAAGGGAAAATGTATTTTACAAGTTTGGGTACCCTAGAGAACTAGTCACTGATCAAGGCAACCAGTTTACATCTAACATGATTGAAGACTTGTTAAGCCAGCACAAGATCAAGCATAGAACATCCACTTCGTACCACCCAAAAGCTAATGGGAAAGTGGAGGTGACCAATAGAGCACTGGAGAGAATTCTGACCAAACTGGTTAGCAGCAGCAAAAAAGATTGGGCAGATAGATTAGTTGAGGCCACTTGGGCCTACAATACCACTTGGAAGACCACCACTGGATTCACTCCCTATGAGTTGGTCTATGGGAAGAAGGCCCTATTGTCCATTGAATTTGAGTACAATACATTAATAATGACAACATAACTAGATCTAGATCTCACTAGTGCACAAAAAGAGAGATTGCTCTAGCTAAATGGGTTAGATGAGTTTAGAATGCAGGCCCTCCTACACACATAGGTGACTCAAGTTCAAAGGAAGATCTGGAATGATAAGAACATAAATAAAAAACAATTTCAAGAAGGGGATTGGGCTTTGTTGTATGATTCCAGATACAAAGTTTTTAAAGGCAAGTTAAGATTAGATGGTTAGGGCCTTATGTCATAGAGAAATATCATGATAATGGTTCAATACAAATAAGAACCATTGATGTAGAGGCTATTTATTTACTTGTTAATGGGCACGGATTGGAGTTTTACAAGAATCCCTTATCAAAGAAATAATTCATTGATGGCATTAACAAGATAATGATGGTGGTGGAGCAATTTTCAGATGCCACCTCATCAAGTCACTGAAGAGAAAAAAAAAAAGAAAAAAAAAAGAGAAAAATAAGGAGACTCAGGTGAAAACCTCCATGAGGTACCTGAGTCCCACTGTTGGGTTGAAAACCTCTTGAGGCAGCCCAATGGTGTCAAAAAGAAAAAGAGAAATAAAAATATCTTTTGGTGAAAACCTCTTTTGAGGCACCTAGGGCAAGCAGCTAGGATGAAAACCTCTTAGAGGTACACTAGTTTCTTTCAAAAAAAGAAAAAAGAGAAAGAGAAAATAAAACTTTGAAAATATTGTTTGTAGGTCAGTAGGAGGAGGATCAAAGCAACAAGAAAAGATCAAAAGGGACCTATACAATCCATGTTCTCATTTATCCATTCCATATCCTTCATCATTCGATCATTCCCTACTTTTTTTACTCATTTAGCTCAGTTTGCAAGGGTTCTATGTTTTCTACAGGATTCCCTGAAAACCTACAAGATGATCCTGTAGGAATTATAGTGGCTTGGGAATCCCAAAGAAATTAACCCTAGAGCAAGGGGATGACCTTCTTATGTCAAAAAATAAATTTCTACTTCACCATCTCATCACCATGCCTCTCTCCACCATGATCACCCCTGCATTCATCCAATAAAGTCAGTTTCAATTTATTTATTTTTACAGTTTTCAGAGAAAAAAAACAGATAAAAGAGGATGAAGACATAGAGCAAGAGGGCAACACCTGAAGGCTATACCTCTCATTCACCAATCCCTAGACCCGTTCCCTACCCATGACAACCATCCTCATGCTCCAAAAGCGAAGGGATGATTACAATTTTTAAGGAGAGGCAGCTACAGGACAACCTGCAGGAAATCCTATAGTAGCCTGTCCCACAAAACAAAAAATCACAGGTTGCAGTCAGCTTTAGCTTGGAGATCTATAGGTCTAAGAAGCTCTTCTAGAGCTTAGCAGCAACATCACCATCTAGTACATTCAAATCAAAGAAAAACATCAAAGGACAATAAAAAAAAAGACAAAAACATAGGCAACTAATACACATCAAGGACTTCACTCTTCAACAAACATCATCAAGGCATCATTAACACATGTATGTATCTCACTTCCACTCTCTCGTTAGCATAATATGATCGAACATGTAAATTTGTGAAAGAGTTGGTTTTATAAGAAAAAGGTGGTCAGTTAACTTGGCCACCTTCGCTAAGTCAACGAGAAGAATACCTATAGTTCTTTCACACGTGGTAGTAGTCAAGTCAAGAGAAAGAAGAGATGAGGTAGAAAGTTGTTAAGCTATGGATGCCCGAAATGGGAGTTGATTACGAGTTAAGGAGAATGATGATGTGGTATTGGGACCAATAGTCCAAAAATAGATACTCGTACTTCGGCTGCCACCACACCACCCCACTCAAATCACCCATATGAGGAAATAAAATCTTGATTCCCATGCATAGAGGTATTCGCATTCTCGAGGCTGCACTAAATGAAAGTTTATCTCAGCCCTGAAGCAATCTACAGGAAAGGCAGTGAGCATTTTTTCCAATGTAGGAGCACCTACAGGATCCTATAGGAAAATCTACAAGGTCCTACAAGATACAAAACAACACCTACAGGATTGGTAATGAGAATTTTTAAAGGGAAAAACAAGAGGTTGGCTTCATCAAGTAGTGATAAGGAGGTAGGTTTTGAACTTTCCCACAATTTCCAAGTAAAAGACATATAGAAAAGACTTCTATTTTGTTGAAAAGATTTCAGTCTAGGGGAATTGTACACAAAATTTTCATTTAAAAATTCCTCATCCATTAAATTTAGTATCAGACATATACAACCCTCCATCTAGCAAAAAAATGACAGGGGATTTAATAAGAGGGAACCCACCAAGACAGTGAGGATTCATCAGAACCCTCTTGTACTAGAGATATTCACAAGGCACAATTGGATGGGTTTCTTTGAAAAATGAGGGGATATGATGATGAAGTGGCCAAATACTTTTCTCTCTCCCTCATTCCACTAACTAGGACCCATGCCACTATTGCAGTGAAAGGCCTCTCTATAAAACTCACCCCTGAAATCATAGGAAGAATCACCACACTTCCTTTATGGCCGCCTTGGAGAAAGGAGGATAAGAGTAATAGCCAAATTGAAAAGAAGAAATTCTTTTTAGGAGAGGAGGCAATGGAAGACAAAAATGGGGCCAGAAGAGAAAGCCTACCATATCTTTGGAATGAAATTAGCTACCACCTTATTAAGTATATATCATTTGAAGGTAGGTATAGTGTGGTATGGATACCATTTTAGGCTTCTCCAAGAGCCGAGGTTTGGAGCAGACACACCTCCTCAAAACAAACTAAGCATGCCCTACTTTCTTCTTCAATCAGTGATAGATATGAGCATCAGGGTGCAGGAAGGAAACCATCAACCACTGGCTCATCATGGGTTAATTAGACTTATCATAGAAGATGCCTCCCAAAACCAAATACTCCCTATCACGCGGGCAACTTTTAGAGACATACAAATAGAGGAAGACATAAAATCCCTTAAATATGACAAAAGCGCCACTGCCAATGAAAGGGATGAAGAAGAAACAAAGAAATATGAATAAGAAACAGAGAGGGATGAAGAGGAAATAAAGGAGGAAGAAGAGGAAGAAAAGGAGAAGGAAAATGGTGAAGATACAGAAGAAGATGCAAAGGAAGAAACTGATGAACAAAGTAAGGAACTAGAGGTAGAAGAAGAGGAGAAAGACAAGAGTGAAAATGAGAATGAAAAATGGGAGACAAAAGACAAGGAAGAACAGAGGTCTACAATGCAAGGTAAAGAAGGGGAGGAATCACCCAAGGTATCTCCAGAACCCAGTGAGAAAGAGGCAACAACTGCCCTAACTGTGCTTAGCACCCCTATCAAGCAAAAAGGGAAGAGACAGAGACAAATTCCATTGTACTTTAAGACAAGAAAAAGTAGAAGAATCAGGCAGGGAAAACGTCAAACTTCCACCAAGGTTCCTATTATCATTAAAGACTCACCAAAACAACAAGAAAATATAATCAAGGAGAAGGATGATCTCGAAAAGCCTCTCCCAAGTCTCCTATCACTTATGTTAGGAGTCCTATCACTATATTTGCCTCATTCAAAGGAAAAGGCCTCTTATAGGAGACACAGAAGGACCTACAGGAAGCAAATACCATCCTACAGGAAACTCTGCTAAACCTACAGGAAACTCAGAAATTGGACAAAGAAGGGAACATGGAGTAAGAAACAAAGGAGGATCCAGAGCTGAGGGAATCTAGTCCGCAACCTAACCTTGACTCCTACTATAGGTTCATTGAAGGGGGTAGGGTCATTCCACATAAATTTTCCATCCCCTTATTCTTTGATCTTGGTAAAGAAAGGGTAAGAACACATAGGTGGATGCAAATAGCCAAATATAAAGGAGTTGATGACATAGGTCACATGGAGGAGAAAGTGAAGGAGATGGGTAGAGAACTGAGCAACATGAGGGAAATATAAGCAATGATGAAATCTCAGTTGGAGACATAGAATGCTTGGTTAAGGTGACAACTACAAGAGAGAGATAATAAATTAGCATCCATGGCCAATCGATCCTTAAAGGCAATCCAATGCAGGATGCCAACAAAGTCCTATGCATTGTATCTTAAGGAACAGTGGTTGCAGTTCCAAATCAAGACTTTAGCACATAAAGGTATTAGATTATAGACAATTCATTGATCTCAATGATCAAAGGACATTGGAGAATAGGGCTAAAATGTATGAGTTCTACCTACATAACTTGGCCTTAACAGATCTGAATGTGTGGGACCCTAATTTAAAACTAGGGGACTTATAATTGACGGCTTTGGTATTATGGATGAATCATGAGGAAGCAAGGGCTGATCAAATGAAGACAATAATGGCAAGGGAAGAAACGAAACCCCTCATGCTAAGAGTTGACCAATCAAATCCAATGGCTGTCATCGACACCCATAACTTAATTGCAAATGACCCTCAACTTACACCTAGGTACCTTGCTGACCAAGAGCAAGAGATCACACACTTTGAGGATTTGCTTATGCTGTTACGGAATGACATCATGCAAGATTTCAACAAGGATACAAAACACTTTTCCCTACAGCTTGAAAATCAGAGAGTACCATTCTCCTCAGAGGATGAGAGAAGCACTGAACAGAACACCCATGTACAAGCAAGATCTCCATCAACTCAAAGTCAATTGGATTGGCTTGAGACTCATTCCACCACTACTCTTAGGGATGTTGGAATGGAGGAAAGAAGAGGAAGAAAGAAAGCCATGGGAGGAGATAAAAAGGAAGGCAAGATTCTATGCACAAGAAGAGGAAACTACAACAAAAGCATAGGATGTCAGGGAGACCACTAGAGAAATGAAAGACATGGATATATATTGAGTTGCTCAAAAGGATGAGAAACACTTTCAGTAGGGGGTGATGATGAGCCTCATCATTGGGTAACTATATGGACCTTAACGCACCTACTAACTTATTCAAATAAAATCTTCTCATAATTTCTTACATATTTTGATTGTATTTCTCTTAATGAGATGAGTCAACGTCAGATATTATGCCTAGTGAACTAATGTGCATTGATTCCAGGTTTTTGAGAGAAAGTCATGGAATTTTGGCTAATTAAGGGCTAAAACTGCAATGAGACAAGGAGGAGAGATTGCAGGAGATACATCCTCCTCATTTTCTCCTCACTCATTCGAATATTCGTCCATCAACCACACTAGCTCAGAGTTACAAGCAACCAAGTCATGGAGATCAAAAGGTAGCTGAGCCAGTGACACTTAAAGAGCCAGTTTATTTCGAGTTTGGGAGGTGAGACTCCCTAGATTTAAGGAAGTCGTTGGAGACTTCAGTTGTATAAATAATGAGGTCTAGAGCCTCATTAGGATTCGAATTTTTTCTATAAAAACACTAGTCATTTTCAAGTTCAAGACTTGTGGAAGATGTTCTGATGTATTTTTTTGTTTTGCTAATGAGAATGAGCATTTCCTTGACCCAGCACTAAGTTAACTCAGAGGGTTGAAGTTCTTGGTTTAGGGTCCAACCCTAGCAGTAAAGGATCCTCTTCTTGTATTTGTATGCTTAGTTGATTTCATAGATTAATGGTTGAATTGTCTTTAGCATTATTTCATTGCAAATAGTTGTGTATTTGATTAGTTTGATTCCATTTGTTCCTTACTTTAGCAGTAGCTTAGAAGAGATAAAGATATATGAACAAGTTGTTAGTAGGTGGATTTGGCCTCAATCCTCCCTTCAGGGATGATGGTTTGAGGAAAGAACTCCTATGCAGCTCCAAAAAGACAAAATTCTGATTTCTCATGGAATTTAAGGTTTTCAGTTACTTAGGCCAGCATTTGATTTGTTTGCAGGAATAGGATTTAGTTATCATTTCTTCTATATTTAGTCTTACATCATATCTCACCAATGTTTCATATTATTCTGCAAGTTCTTCCCATGCATGAAATAGGCATCTAGCTCATGAAATTGTGTTTTCCTTAGTTAATTGAAATCCTTCTTGATTACATGATTTATGGGTAAATGTCAATGGTTGATGCAGTGCAGGAGTTTCAACAGTACATAGATATTTCATGATCAACAGCCCCATCCTAACCTCATCCATCCATGGTCATCACTTTCTTTCACTAAAACCCTCACAAATTTCATCATTTCACAAGAATACTTCTCCAAGCTTGTTGAGAAAATCCAACGATCTCACAACTCTAGTTTTGAGTTCTGAGGAAGTCATAGGAACTCCCTTGCCTCATTCCATCCATTATCCACCTTCCCTAAGTATTACATCACCTTCAACATCCCTCCTTTTTCTCTCTGATGTATCTTGTAGGAATACATGGGATATTGTAGGAATCCAGGACATCATGTAGAACACATTAGGATATCCTATAGGTTGACCTGTAGTGGCATGTTTTGAGGCTGAATTATGGATAACACCCCTAGGAAGCTAGAAAAGTGCCCCTGCTTGCCTCCAAGCCTTCTGGCCATTCACCATCATCCCTAAGCCACCTTCCACATCACCAAAAGAATTTGGATTTCCCACTTTCACACAAAAAAAAAGACAAAAAGAAAAACAAAGTTATTTTGTTCATTCACATGCACAACAATAGAATGTTTGATGTTTCAATTTGCATGCCTAGGACAATATGATTGCATACATGTTAACTAAACATTCTTTTGAAGCAAAGCCTCTTAATAGTTAGTTAGAAAAATAGTGAGTTTAAGCATTTGATTTCAGTCTTTTTCCTTACTGCAGTGGACAAGCTTTCTCTTAGTGTAGATTTCTCTTTTGCTCATTGGTAATCAAGCTTCCTCAAAATCAATAGAAGTCTGGTTTGAAATACCTTAGTGGTCTATCGCTAGCTTAGCAGTGACAAAGAGTGGACCCATCACATTTACTTCTGTATACAACACTGTCACCTGCAAGTTTGTACGAACCCGGGGTTGATAAAGTAAAGTTGGTTGCCCCAGGAGTTGCAACATTCTTGCTGCAATAGTAGTGCTCATTAGCTGCTAGTGAATTTGAGTTGTTGGTGAGAAATATTTAATCTAAAACCGAATTGGGGATTATGTCAGTGGACAAGCCCCGCTATATTCTCTCTAGATATCTCCAATAAGTGTCTGCATAATAAATATCTACGAAAATTCTTCTTTTTCCTGCATATTAATCAATTTAGGCCATGAAATACGAAAAGCATCCTTTAGTCTTCCTACTAAGCATATTATGGTTAAAAATGCAAAATTAATGTGAGAAAAAAAGAGAGATTTAAGGGTTGGACGATAGCACAATGAGCCTCAAAATATACCTTTTAATGGGACCCACCAATACTTATGATTGTGGGTTAAGATAGAAAATGCTAAATATAATAGTATGTTATCTTGAAGAACATGATGTCTTATTGTGAGTCCCTCTCCTTCCCATCTCATTGTTTCTTACTTACTAGGTTGGACATGCTATAAGAACGTAATCATGTGTATTTATAACCTCTAAACTTACATTTTAGAATTTCATGTTAGATCGCATCCATAACTAAATAGTCCAAGCAATAAGGCATTGGATCCCTTTCATCCATCAACCCCAATACTTCAAGAATCAATTTTTGTCAACTAAAATCAATTAAGATTTCAAATATTCTAATGTTTTTAAAACCATAATATTGAGTGCATAAAACAAATAGACAAATAAACAATAGATAAACAAAATCCACCATAAGAACCCCAATACTTCAAGAATCAGTTTTTGTCAGCTAAAATCAATTAAGATTTCAAATTTAATATTCTAATGTTTTTAAAACCATAATATTGAGTGCATAAACCAAATAGACAAATAATCAATAGATAAACAAAATCCACCATAAAAACACAGAAAATAGAAACCTTAATAATAATAAAACATTATTATCAAAATACGTGAATGATTTTAATTAAAAGCAAATAATCTACATACAAACAATATACATACATATACAACTAACATACATACATATACAACTAACATACATACGTATATACAACTAACATGTAAAATAAAAAAAATACATAACCCAAATAAACACTTTATTAAAAAAAATCTTTTTTATTTTGATAACTTGTTCTCCTTAAAAATAAAGTTTTTAAGGTTTAACAGCAATGAGAAATAACCATTCACATAACTTTACAACATTTCCTACACTTAAATTGTGATGAATGTTCTCAGCAATATCTACAACATTAGCTATATATTCTCCATAATATGTGCAAACTATATGATTACATGATTACATTGTTATATACCCAGAATACTTATAATTTCATATCTTCATGCATGTAAAGATACACATAACAACAATATAATAATCCACAATCTCATCGACCGAAGAGGCTACTTCGAAATGCATAAAACGAAATGATAATAAAACGCAGTGGCATTAAAGTGAAGTGGGTGAATAACATTCAGCAATATCTACAACATTAGCTATATATTCTCAATAATACGTGCAAACTATATGATTACATGATTACATTGTTATATACCAGGAATACTTATAATTTCATATGTTCATGCATGTAAAGATACACATAACAACAATATAATAATCCACAATCTCATCGACCGAAGAGGCTACTTCGAAATGCATAAAACGAAATGATAGTAAAACGCAGTGGCATTAAAGTGAAGTGGGTGAATAGGTTTGGGTCAATTAAACTAAGGCTCTGTACAAACCCTACTCACTTTTCGAGTAAAAAAGTCGATAAAATAATAATGCAAAGAAAAGTTCGGGCAATGAAGACAAGGCGCCGTCCGACCTTCGTAACCTTTTCGACATTCACGGAGATTGCTCAAGTCTTTCCGAGATTCATTGAATTCGACCTCCACTATCGAATAATATTTCTATCTGTAACTTGCGACGCGATAGGCACTCTAATAGCTACAAACAGATTTAAAATTATTAAAAAACCGCAAACAAAGTTATAATTATTAGAAAAGCAAAAGGTGACGTGACGTGAACGTTTGGCGAAACCTAACGGCTGTCAAATGGTTTTCGGCAGCAGAACGCTTTTTTTAATTGCAAAGCGCGCCTCTGGTTACTGTGGTGCGGCCCACCACGCGAGGCAGTCCATACACCCCTCGAAACGAAAACAGTTAAATTCTCATTCCATTTTCCTCTCTTGAAATCAAGACATCAGTGGTTTGCAGTTCATTCAAAGAAGCAGCGGATCTACCGAATCATGTTGGTGGTGTTTTCCCAGATTTTGCAAGTTTTTAGTGTTAGTTCTTTTTGTTTATCGCTGATTTCCCTGGATGCTTTAAGGCCGTAGATTGACCGTATAATATATTTCTTATCGCTTTCTGCATTTGCTTGGTTTTGTGAAGTCAGCTTTTATAATCATGAGGTTGAGCTGCAATGGATGCCGAGTCCTCCGAAAGGGCTGCAGCGAATCGTGCGTTCTCAGGCCCTGCCTCCAATGGATAAGGAGCCCAGAGTCTCAGGCGAACGCTACCGCTTTCTTAGCCAAGTTCTATGGGCGCAAGGGGCTGATCAATCTGATATGCAACGGCCCCGAGCATTTGAGACCTGGTAATAACAATCTAAACTCAGGGACGCGATGGGGATAATATGGACATAAAAGTCGCAATGCTAAAGTTGCATATTTCTGATTCTTATATATTTAAAGATATAATATTTGCAATTAGAGAACATATGTGTTTTTACTGCCTAGGTTTTGAGAAATTTCTGTTTACGGACCCTTCTACATGGGCTAAACCATATTGATTTCACGCATGGACATAAACTCTTTGAAAACGAAAGAGATTCAAGAGTTTTGTTAGATAGATTCAAGCGACATCCACAAACTATATGGTATTTCTGCTCTTATGTAGATATTATAATTAATATTTATTATAATTCGAACCTTATCTTTGGTAAATAGTAAATAGTGATAGATGTTTAAATCAAACCCGCTCCTTTAATCCTAGCAGAGATTTGATTTTTAAAGCCCTAGATTTTATCAAAGTTATCCTCAAAACGATTTGAATTTCAAAACCCGATCAATAATTATTGAAATCTTGAAGATATTGGATAATTGGTCACCAGTTAAGCAAGAGTAGTAGGTCAAACACACCCTCAAGATTACCTTCCTCTTACCATGTTTGGGCTGTACATGGAAAGCTATCTTTCAGGGTATTTGAACGTCACTTTCAGATTGAAGTATGTAGGATGATGTTATCGGAGTCCTAATAAGATCGAAGTATGTAGGATGATGTTATGGTAGTCCTAATAGATCTATTTCATGATGTTGTCTGTGCACTAATATCAACTCCACAATATTCTCCCTCTTCTATGGTTGAAAGAGCCATAGAACATTGCTTCTTTCCTTTTTATTATTATCCAGACCAAAATCAAGCATGTAAACATCACTACAATCCCATCACTATAATCAGAATTCTGATTGTGAGAATATTTGAACTTCTTGTTATCAGAATCTTTAACCCGATCTATGTTTTTGTAACCAACTAAAGAAACTTATTTCCTACCTGACTAAACTTTTGCTTGAGCCTAAATGTTTTTGTAACCAACTAAAGAAACATATTTCTTGAATGACTAAACTTTTGCTTGAGTGTAAAAATGGACCAAAATCAAGCATGGGAACATCTCCAGAACCAGACTTCCTATTTCCATACTCTCCAACCTAATCCATGTTTGTATAACTAGGATTAAGGACAAAATTGACACACAAACAATATGATAACACGAATTGCAGTTTTTCTATTGGTCACACAAGCCTGATTTGACTTGACTTAGTTAACTCACACTCTAACTCAACTTATTTATTCATGTATCACTCGACTTGGATTTTGTTAGGTCTTCATGTTAGAGCAATTACTATTTCCAACAATCCCCATTAATCACAACTTATGACTCAACATAACCTGACTCAACATAACTCTACTATGCCTGCTAAGCTTACAATAGAAATTGACTCAATCATCACTCAAATATATCTGCTGGTCTATTTCTTAATAACACTTATAATGACTCAAAACTTTGAAAATTTTGCATTTTATTTTTTGTTTCTTCCAAATTCTATATGCTCGAAATTCTTTTATTCTCTATTGTGCTTTCTTGCCATACACTCCATATTTCTTTACTTCTTGCTATTGTAATTTTCCTTTTACTTCTCTTTTATTTATTATGAAAAACAATATGATTTTGTCTTCTACATCTTCCTCTTTAAAGATTCATTCAACCATGGACTGTTGCCAAAACTTTTCATCTTCAAATTGTCATTTTTGCTCTGCTTCTTGTTCATCATATTCTTGACTTCTTTTCTGCCATATTTCTTGATAGAAGAATCTTATCTCTTCTACACTCCATTGTTGAAAAATGGTTTCAATGCATTCTTCCTTGTTTTCTAAAACATTCATGTCATTGTCTTCACTTTCATCATTAGGTACTATTTCTTTTTGTTTGTACTCTCCACAATCAAAATCAATGTTAGATATATATTATTTATGCTCTGCATTGAGATTTTCCTTATTTTCCTTATCTTTCACTCCTTTACAAACCTTTTGCTCCCGCAAACTGGTTGTCTTCTGCTTGGCTTACACACACGTGTGCTTCTCTCACCAAATAACAACACATCAATTCATTCTTTATGTTAGATCATGTGAAACCAATACATCATCAGTTAAATTATCTTCATCAAAATTAACATCAACAATTCCAATTGTTGGATCCACCAAACTATTTGATGCTCTATTGATAGATTTATCTATGCCAAACTTAACTATTTCTTGTTCACATATTGCTTCATGAGCAGTTCAAACTATTTCACAACTTGCTGCTATAGGGGTAGCTTCAGCCTTCAATGCTTCATCAAACATGTCGATTATTATATTGCCACAGTCAATCTCTGTTTCAAAAAAGAAATGTCACATATCATCAACATAATGTTCATCTACCATAGGGTGGAATATCCAAGCATGCATGTGCTCATTGGTAGTTCCAAACCCATCAGTTGCATCCACGTCTCACTTTGCAATCATCATCCACATGTGTTTCATCACAATGGGATTCACCATCATCTACAACATCCATGTTATAGTGGAGTCCTTGAGCATTTATATGCTCTTGCTTTGTTTAATAAATAGAGGCTTTAACTTCTCTCTCTACACTATTTGTTGTGTCTTCTTCATCCATATGCATGCCTGCATAATGGGTTTCACTTTTATAGTCTTCACGACCATCATCCACTTTTGAGTGGGATTTTCCAAGCTCTATTGTCTTCCTAGAGTCTTTCTTATATACGCTTAGATCTATGAATGACTTCTCTGCTTGTGGCATAACCTATTGTTGCATGTGATTCCCCCTTGCACCAAACTCTTCTTCCAAGATCTTCCAAGCTTCCTTAGAAGTTGTAGCTTTTTCTACCTTGCACAAAAACTTCTCATCCAATCCATATTTTATAAAATTCAATGCTAAAGCATCACATACTTGATCATATGGGTTATTATACTCGTGCTCAATTAACTCTTTAGCTCAAAGAAAACTTAGCATCTTGGTAACCCAATGATAAAAATATTTACGAGTAAATATAAGAGTTGGCAGCAAATCAAAGCTACACAAATCAACCTTCATTTCTTCTTTGGCTTATGCTAGACTTCTCAATTCCTCAGCTATGGCATGAACCTCTCTAAACATGGCAACGAGCTCTACCTCTTCTTTTCGATTCCTTTTCTTAATCTTCTTTAGTCGCGCTTTGTGACTAATGACTGTTGTCTTTCCTCTATCTTATATTTGCTTTCCTCATTGCATAAACCTACTTTCTATATTGCCCATTTTTACTTTTGGCTTTTATGAAGAGTAACACGACTCATATGAAGAAGAGTCTGCGTTTAATGCTCCTCATGACAAGGAGTGTCATCTTAGTTCCCTAATGCTTCCAAATCTAGAAGGAACCCATGTACATGTGAAGCTCGATAAGTTGATGACCTATAACTCAGCTCGTTGTTGAGCCCTTGTGCATTATAACACCTTATATACAATATGCAAGGGTGCATTATAGCTTCAACCAAGAGAAAAAATATTTTTCTCTTCTCTCTCACGGATTGCTACTAATCCGCTCTCTCTCACTTTCTGTAACCTCAGTTTGATAGCAATTTGTTGGAAATACAAAGGAGGAAATACACATAGTTAATAGACACAACCAATATGAGAACACAAGTTGCGGCTCTTTAATTGATCACACAAACTTGATCTGACTTGGCTTATATAACTCACACTCTAAATCTGAATTGCACTTGAGTGACTTGAATCTTACTAGATCTTCATGCACGAATGACTACTATTTTCGACATCTATGTTTCTGTAACCAGCTAAAAAAGCCTATTGCCCACATGACTAAACTTTTGTTTGACTGTGAAAATACACCAAAATCAAACATGGAAACATCTCCAGAACCAAACTTCCAATTACCATACTCTGCAAACTAATTCGTGACTGCATAACTGTGGAAAGAAATTAAAGAAACTGTACCCTGCAATAACAAACCTTAAGCTACCACTTAGATTTCATACTACTCAATGACATATGTTGCCTTCAACGTTATTCACGAAGCTCTCTCATATATATTGAAACAAGGCTAACAACAAACCAAATATAACTAGGGAAAGAAATTAAAGAAACTGTACCCTGCAATAACAGACCTTAAGCTACCACTTAGATTTCATACTACTCAATGACATATGTTGCCTTCAACATTATTCATGAAGCTCTCTCATATATATTGAAACAAGGCTAACAACAAACCAAATATCAGGCTACTATGTGTAAAGTAGATGACACATCCACGACAAGAATAAACCTTAAGCTAGTGCTTAGAATTCGTATATCTCAACGAAATAGGTTTCCTTCAATGCTATTCATGACGCTCTTTCATGCATATTGAGACAAGGCTAACAAAAAACCAACGGCTTCAACGAAACTTGCAATAACAACACAACTGCAAGGCTTTTCTGAGTCTCTTCTCTGCTTTTTCCACTTACTCTGACTTACACAAACCCATACATGAACCTATACACGAACCTACTAGCACATTTCTCGCTCCGTTGACCTTCTTCACTGCTTCCTCACCTTACACAGTCTGGCATCGCTTCTGTGCGTTGGCGAACCTATGGAAAACTTGTAGCGAACCTCAATACAGAGTAACTCAAGTGGATACTACTTCAACAGTTCATTTATAATGCATAATTACTCAGATGCAGAATCAAGATAACACTCTTTTATATTACTTCTAAAATGGATTACAATGGATTACCATCTGTTCAATCCTGATATAGACTATGTTTGCTTTTGCCAAAGTTTTGCTACTCAACAAGGAGATAGCTTATTGGAGGCTACCTGGCGAGATAACAGACTCAGTCTTTGAATACTCACACTCAAATAGACAAACTCTCTAAAGATCTGGCCACTTTAGGTTCTCACCTATGCCAAACACACAGATGCGTAGGCTTCTCAGATCACCGAAGAATTTTGAGATCTCTTCATGATGCAAGCAGATCAGACTGATCCGCAGTTGTAGAGCAGGAAGAAAATTCTCTAGACCCTATAATCTCTAAGACCCTCCAACTTCGATTGCTTCAAATGAGTGTTACCCATTTCTTATATAGGAAAATGAGGGGATAATCATCCGACCATCGAGCAGACAAACATAGTACAAAATATTCTGTCAGTTCATGAGATGTGGCTCAAAGTGCACCGAAAGTCATAGAAGTGCTCCGAGTCTCATGACTAAAGAATCTTTGTGCTATATTTACATAGTGAAATCATAAACTTTACATAGTGGATGATTTTTGAATAGTAAAGCCCACTAGAAAACTGGTCACATTCAGTCTGTGACTAGACATCATAATTACATTGTGGATGCTTTTTTGGAAAGGCCCACGAGAATCAATTATGTATTGGGACTACCAAGAGGTGTAATCCCTGGAAAGTAGATTCTAGGATATATGATCCCATCCCATGCTTTAGTATAGATTCATTGGACGATCATGGGTTTATTGAGTATATATTGATGTTTTATTTTAGTCGTGACTAGCCATTCGTCACGCCTAGCCATAAATTGTTGTAAAGTTGCATGGTCAGGATATTGAAATAAATCTCTGACCTTTTACATGGTATATGGAAACAATCTACAATATTTGTTTCAAAACTTTTTTCACACTCTAGCCATATTGCTGGTGTACACCATATCATGTACCACCCATTTCCTTTCGGCAATACTCTACTTTCAGGAACAAGGTGTACGATGTCAGTGTGCAGCTGTAAGTTTGCATCTAGAACCTTTGTATTTCTGAGCTGCCATGTAGGTTTCCAATTATTTTTATATTCATCCCAACTCTCGTCTTCGTTGATTGTTCTCAACACTTCTTGTTGTTGAGTTGGGTCCCATTCTGTCACAATGATCATCACATGTTCTTGATGTTGGTTCTAGATATGTTCTCTACTGAGAAAGTCTGGCAAACAATTTTCATCTCCTTTTATATGCTCAACTTCAAAATCGAAGTTAGTAAAGAGAGCTTGCCATCTTGCGAATTTTGCTTCTCCTGGCTTTTTGATGTCTTTGGTTAAGACTTTTTTGAGGGATGATGCATCTGTTCTAAGGAGAAATGGCTTATTGACAAGATGTATTTCAAATTTATCCATACAGTTCCATGCTACTTTAACTTCTTTTTCTATAGTAGAGTAATTTCTTTCAACAGGATTCCATGTACCTGAAACAAATTGTACAATTTGCTCTTCATTATTTTTCTTTTGCTTCAGGATTCCCCCACATCTAATGTCACTAGCGTCGGATTCCACAATCTTATATGCTTCATCATCAGAGATGTACAGAATAGGAAGGGATTTAACCTTGGTTTTTATATTTTTCACTGCTCTGGTGTGTGCTTCAGTTCAAGGTTCTGGATCCTTTCTAAGATGTTGATTCAACAAAATTCTATCTTTAGCAGAATCTTTGTCGGAATTGCTAACATAGTTTAAACATCCAACGAATCTTTGGAGTTGTGTCTTATTTGTAATAACATATGGAAATTTGCTGGAAAATTCCAGAGCATGTTTTTGTAGAGAGATTTGGCCATTAGAAATTGCATGACCAAGAAACTTAATTGAAGTTTGGAAGACTTCAATTTTCTTTTTGCTGAGAACAAGACCATTTTTTAATGGTATTTACGAAAATCTGTATGTGTCTAAAATGGTCCTGGACATTCTTTGAGAAGATAAGAATATTATTAATATAAACAATTAACCAGTCAAAGAAGGGTTCAAAATAGAATCCATCACCTTTTGGAATTTGGATGGTGCATGTTGGAGCCCAAAAGGCATCACATTCCACTAATAGTGCCTTGCTGGCACACTGAATGAAGTCTTAAATTTATCTCCTTTTGAGATTTCAACTTGCCAAAATTCTGACTTTAAATCAAATTTGGAGAATACTTTAGCACCTGCAATCCTACTAATAAGATCCCCTTTATCAGGGATTGGGTAGGTATTGTTAGCTAAAACAGATTTCAGAGGTTTATAATTGATTACCAGTCTGGGGATTCCTTTGATTTGTTCAACCCTTATGTCTACATAGAATCCATAACAATTCCAAGGGCTATCAGATTCTTTGATTAGTTTTTTTTCCAAAAGCCTTTGTATTTCCTTCTCACAGAGATCACAATACTCCTTATTCATTGGTATGGCTTTGCATTTCCAAGGCCTTCCTGTATAATATCGATTTTATGGTAGTTCTACTGAATACTATTTTCGATGCTAGAAAGCATTTGGTTCTTCAGCACATCATTCTTCTTCAATCTGCTGCTTAATCTCAACAATTTTATTTTGGTTAGCTGGATGCTTTAGCTGTTGTGAAACTTGAATAGTGGATTTTAGATCTTTAAGATCTAGCAGTTTTGACTCAACTTTATCCTACTCCTCCATGGCTTGTACCATTGTTGAGACTCTAGGATTTTAGATGTAAGGCATCTCGATCGTTTTAGGAATGCCATTGGATGTTGGAAGTGTGATGAAATATCCGCCACTCTTTTTCTTCAACCTGATTGACCCAGGGAGTTCTACTGCTGCCAGAAAAATATTTCCTAAAATGCAGTGTACTGGTATGTCACCTACTGCAAATTTTAACTTTATAAAACGATTATCAAAACAGATTGAAGCCTTGGGTACTTCATAGTTGAGTGTTTTGCTTCCCAAACCAATCACTTTTCTTTGTGCAGGCATCCAATATTTAGCTGGAATTACTTTGGTGCGTAAGATATTAACATCTTCTCCTAAATCAATGAGAACAATTAGACAAAACATTTCTCCCTAAATGCATATGTTCACCTGTACATGGTGTTGTTGATACTCTATTGTAAGTATCCGCATTTCTTGAAAACCAGCAGTGGGATCCCTTTTCCTTCAAATATTTGAATATTCGAGCCATGAAATTCTGGTGGATCGTATTCATCAAGTGAATCTATTGCAACATTTTGTTTTCCTTCTTCTAACCTTTCAACTTGAATCTTTAATGCAGAAATTTCAGATTTAAGGTTATGAATTTCTTTACTTACGTCCCCCAAGGTAAGTGCACAAACCTTGTCTTGCTGTTTTTTCCTTTGAAAATATTTTGCATTGCAGTCATAGGAGGCATCAATGAATAGAGGCTTCTTTGAAGATGCTTTACTGTGGCTAGAAGATTTGAGCTGGTCCATGAAGGCTTCAGTGAGATGATTTTTCATCTCACCATCTTCCATTGCTCTTATTTGTTACAGAATCTTGATTTCTTCTTCTTCTGTCTAAGCCATTAATACCTTTTCTTTTTGTGGGTTGCTTTCTGGTTCATCATCAAAAGAATCATCAAAAGAGTTAGAATCTGTGTGAGTAATTACACTGGCATCCTTCGGAATCTAAGCAATTACAAGCCTGAGCGTGAAGATTAAATTCTTCATATTCTTCTTCTGATGTATAAACAAAACTGGAACTAGAATGTTCAGCAGAAGAATAAAGTAATTGTTGCTGTTGAATCAGAGGACGATCTCTACTTACTACATTTTGACAATGTTCTGTTTTATGTGTTCTAGACCCACATCTCATACAAAACACTCGGGTCTCTGTTTTTTCTGTTTTTACAATCTTTTTCTATGATAGAGGTTTAGATTTTTTACCTCTATTTTTCTTGGACTCTTTTTCTACTGGACATCTATTTGCAGTGTGTCTAGTGTTACCACAAAGCCAACATGTTAATTTGTTCCATTGTTCTTGCTTGGCACTGTCCAAATGAATATCTGATGGCTTGTAGTAGTGAGTCTTAGGGACATACCTATGATAACCCTTTCTTTGTTGCTTCCTAGGCCTAGAAGATAGGCCTTTTTTCTTGTAATGGTGCTTCGTTGTATTCTTCATTTATTTTTTAGCTCTTCTCTTGATCTTTCTTCTTTTGACTAATGGGTCATTAATGGATAATCCATATTTTCTACAAATAGATTTACTGGGAGTTTACACAGTTTTTCAAGAGATTTGTTAACTTTTGAGCTAGTGCATAAGCCAACCAAAGCTTTCGTTATATTAGAATAAATCTATCCCCATCTACAAAATTCAAATGGAATTTGAAAAATTTTTTGCAGGTGAATGTAACCAACAAACCTTGAAGATAAGGCTGCTAGATATACCTACTTCCAGAGAAGGTTCTTTGTATCTTTTACCTCATAAATGCGTTGCATCCAGTCTTATTGCACTTTAGGTTCATTACGATGACTTTATGTTTATCATCCATCTCTGCTTCTGATCCACAGCAGTGCTCTATCATGGAGGTTAATGCTCCAATCATATATTTTTGAAGAGTCCCATTAGAATTGTGTATAATATTTCCTTGCTCATCTTTGAGCAATTGTTCTTTCATTTTGGCTACTAAGTCTGGAGAAGACTCAGTCTCCCACCACCGTAACAATGTCGCTGTGAAACATTGGATTATTGTTTTAAAGGTTTCTACTTCATTTTTCCCTCTCAAGCATATGAGCTTATATTTAGTGAACATCATGTCCACCATCTGCCTAATTTGACCAACACTAAGGTTGTCAATGTTCCATTCTTTATGAGAATCGGGAAAGAATGTGTGAGAATCTGGGAGCTTGCCTTTGCCTCTTAGATTTGGAGCAGAGTATTTGCTGTACTAGCTTTCTAAGGGCTTGTATATTGTAAGTACTTCTGCTTCCTTTTCTTCTTCTTGGAATAGAGATGCCAAGGAAATGTGTTCCTCTGAACTAGAGGCTTCAGTTTTATTTTTCTGTGTAGGTGCAACTTCTTCAGGAAATAAATGGGGAAACCTATCAACAAGCTTGATAGGATCTTGTATTTTTACACTTCTTTTGTACATAAAAGACGATGGAACTGGTTTATCTTCTTTGGATAAAGACATTTTATCAACCTTTCCTACCAATTCATCTATTTTGCCTGAAATAGAATCAATATGTTCTACAAATTTCTCTTGTACATTTTCTAATTTCATTAGAGATTCTCTGACATAACCTCTGAACACTGTTGTGGAATACTGTGCATCATTCAGAGATTTATTTATATCATTAACAGAAACTTGAACAGTATTGAAGGTAACAGAAACTTGAACAGTATTGAACTTCACTTTTGCAGATTTGGCTACATTTATTTCTAGCCCTGTGACAGCAGTATCAAGGCTACTATGTGCACAGTAATGACACCATCCACTAATAGCATTTACGTACGGAATAGATTGTCTAGTTAACCTCATACATGCATTTTTTTAATCTACGAACGAGAACCAATGTACACTGGCGTTACTGCTAAAATACGCTATTTTCAGACTACAAAACTTGCATAACAAGGCTAAAGTCGAAAGTATAAATACTTATTTAAGTGTGTCATCTCCAAAGCGCTGTTAGAAAAATTTCACTGACATTCTTGGACCACTAGGATTATGGATATATAAGGTTAGAAGAACAATACCTCTGACAACGTACTTAGGGCACAAGTTGTTATGCCTTCTTCAAAGAGTTGTTTAAGTCGATAAAGCGATCCTGTCCGCCTACGAACAGGTAGGAATTCTCATCGACGTCAGCATAGGTGGTTTGGGATGCAATTTTTTCCATGTAATTCTCTTTTAGTAAGGCACATTTCCAAATAGCATTCATCTTTGTTTCGGTGTAAGCAATATGCAATGCTTTCATGTCGATAGCCATCCTTCCCATAACTCCATCATAACTTTGATGTCAATCTTATCACAACGCGTTACCATGTATAATCTACACAAGCATAAAAGCATAACTGATAAAAGGTAAAGAAAATGCCGTTGCATGCCATCTCATTATGCCCGGCATGTCTGTTAGAGTGGCCCCTTAAACCTTAAACACGAGGTATAATAACCTGTATAAAATCATTGATGAAAAAAATATTAAGGGGAAACAAAAATGTCATGTCATTTAAATCATTGAGGGAAAAAAGTAATAAAGAGAATCAAAATGACAGGGTTTACTTTTTGATGAGAGAAGTTTTGTTTTTTCTCTCTTTTAATTTAAATTCATATAATTCATATAAAATTGATAGGATAATAAGTTTAATAAATACACGTGTTGCATATGAGAAATATAAATGAAACTACTAAATAGATTATTAGATTTAATCACTAAATTGATTTAAAATAAATAAATAAAAATTATATATAAAAACTATCATGTTATTCTAAAGATTTAAATATACTTGCATTAAAATTAAGGTAGTTATTGGTAGTGTAAGAGTATCTAATTTGTAGATGAGAATATTGGTTTTATTCCAAGTTTTTTATATTTTTATGGTTGTATTATCTATTGTTACTATGTTACATTAAGGAATTATAGCTTTATAATTATATTTATAGAAACATATGTTAAGTAAAAAAATATTTTATTAAAAATTAATCAACAAGACTCATAATTTATTGGGAAATGAAAAAAAATGGGATTAATAAATTATGAGAAAAGTGTAGAAATTTTGTTTTTGGCCATGTAAGATTTGTAATATCATTGTATGTTTATCAAAATGGTCACCTCACAGCACATTGAAAAATATATATTCATTCTCATTTATAGTAGGGAATTTTCCTAGTCATATGCACATGGACCATTGTGTCCACTCTAAGAG
This sequence comes from Pinus taeda, assembly GCA_000404065.3. Classification (NCBI taxonomy): domain Eukaryota; kingdom Viridiplantae; phylum Streptophyta; class Pinopsida; order Pinales; family Pinaceae; genus Pinus; species Pinus taeda. Next base: position 30,454 of record APFE031450382.1, read on the forward strand.
ATTTTATTTCAAAATCTGGGGAAAAAATAAATTATGGACTAAAAACTAAGCTATTGAGTGCGATTGACTGTTTTCAACAACAAAATGGAATTATTTAGTAAAATTATATATTGAAATTTAGGATTAAATGACATTTGCTAAGTCTTAAAGGTAGACCTTAAATAATTGTGACACTAGCTAAGATCATGATATTCTTACTTTCTCTCTAATGCATTCTTTAGAAAACTAATATTTGGAAAGCTAATCTTAAAATTTAATATCTTTGCTTTTTTTTAGAAAATTGTTCCTTATATTACTATATAAAAACAGACAAATGATATAGCACAAATAAGATATGACTTACTGCTACCTAAAGAATAGAAATGATGCCCTTAGGTTGGAAGCAACCCCAATCACATTTTCTTACATCTCTCCCAACGAAAGGGCCAATAAATGTAAGATAAGAAAGAGTTATAGAACAAACCAATTTCGTAAAGATTACTACAAAGACAACTTTAATTGACAGGTAGGTGTATAGATAAATAGATAACCTTTATTAAAATATCTATGAGATCAAAATCTAAAGTGACCCAAATTTTTAACATGAAGTGGTCTAAATTTTTATTTCTAGAGACTGATATACATATACATAAAACCCATAGTAATGAAAGCATGAATATGCATTAGAATTAAAAAAAAACTACTATAGTGGAATGCCTTTGAACTCAATTTATAGTGCGAAGCCCTTGAACCCCACACTATCTAATCAGTAGTTAACTCTATGTTGGGATGTTAGTAGTATATCTCTATATTGAGATGTTGGTGCACTTCATTTTCTTGTTTTCTTGTAGAATTAACGCTTTTCTTAATATTAAGATTTATTCTTTATATTAATACTAAAAGATGTTTCTTGTCTTAATATTCAATACTAAGAGCTGTTTCTTGTCTTAATAGTATGGAAAAAATGTGAAAAATTTTCGAGAGATTAAATAAATTAAATAAAATTGTTACATAGAATATCTTATCTAAAAATAGGGGATTTTAATTAGAATAATGTAGGGAAAAAATGTAGATTCCTTTTACAAAATAAAATAGAAGTTAAAATATCATTTATTATCAACTAAATAATATGCCATTTTACAAATTTAGCAAACCAAACTTGCAAACTAATATTTTATTGGATTCAATTTTTCAAAAATTATTCTAAATCGTCCTACCGTACATTTTAATAAAGCTAATTTTCGTTTCTATAATATGTTCAGGGAAAACAAATTTCATTATTTTAAACTATACTCAGTGAAGATGGTTTTACCTTCGATAACGACATGGTTCAGAGATGTAATGGTCTAGTCACAGGTTCAGAGATGTAATTACCTAGTCACAATCCCTCCCTAGGAAACGCTGTTCAAGGAATGAAATAAATGAATTGTCATTTTCCTTATCCACATGCCTAAATGAATTAAAAATTTTGAAAAAGCATCTAAAACCCTTTCTGCTTTTTTTGAATTTACATATAATTGTTTTTTAATTCTAAATTTCACAGGCTTCGTCCTAGGGATGGATCAGAGTCGCAAATTGCGGGAAACATACAGTTGGTCGAATGGAGCGGTAACAAAAGAAGACATGATGCCAAACCATCGAAGGAGAATCACTGTTTAGGTTACATTTGATTGTTTTTTGGCTCCTAACTTGCACATGTTTCATCAAAAGAAGGATCATCATCATAAATTGTTGGACGCTTTGATTGTGCAGAAATTATCTATTAAACTTGCGATTTAATAATTTGCGACAGGATTTTAGAAAAAATTAACTGGAAAAACTCACTGGAAAATCCTTCAAAAAATCACACTAAAGACTACTGCTTTTTAGAAAAACATAAATTCGATCAAATAATATCAATGACAAAATGAGAAACTATTTTTGAAAAAAAAAAGTCCAGATACATTTATATTCTATTTTACTTGTTTCTCTATTTTCCATTTGGATTTGTATTTTCTTTTTTATGCTACTGTAATTGTTTTCTATCGATGTTATTAAATTTCCTTCTTCTTAATTCCTCGTTGAAACTTTCATTTCCATAGTAATATACTCTTCTCGATTACTCTAATACTTATCGTTCAAAATGGACCTGAACACTTTTTTTATCCAGTGTTAAGAGGAAAATATAGATAATATTGATTACCATGTTAAATAAGTTGCAGGCTTTAAAATATTTTGAAAATTTAATGGATAATAAAATATTTTGAAATTTTTGAAATGGATTGGCATCTGCCATTGAGTTACTGTCCAGCATCATTATCAAATTGGTATCATTATCCAATTCGCCATTCGTCAGTAGGAATACCGAATAGTTCAATGAAAATTTAATGGATATTAAAATATTTTGAAAATCCTGAAATGGATTGGCATCTGCAATTGAGTTACTCTCCAGCATCATTATCAAATTGGTATAACTATCTAATTCGCCATTCGTCAATTTGAATACCGAATAGTTCAATGAAAATTTAATGGATATTAAAATATTTTCAAAATTTTGAAATGGATTGCCATCTGCAATAGAGTTACTCTCCAGCATCATTATCAAATTGATATCATTATTCAATTTGCCATTCGTCAATTTGAATACCGAGTAGTTCATTGAAATTGGATCTGATTCACCTGAAAATTCATGGTATTCATGATTTGTTCATGAGCGAGGTTAAGATGCTAAGGGCAGTACTCCTCTGAACCCAAAAAGAAAGAAAATGGAAATAGTCGGGAAATTAAAAAAAAAAAAATCATTTTCATTTTCACCATTGCATTTTACGGCTGTCAAGCAAGTAACGAAAGCGAGAATTTGTGAAAGTGCAGCTAATTAGGTGTGAAGTGGTCGGTTTTCCCAATATGCATTTATCTAATTATTACGGAAGAATTTTGGATTTCAAACTAACTAGCAATCTTACATATAAGTTTTGAAAGAGGTCTGAAAAAAGGAAATATAGTTTTTCTTTGATTAATTATATTGGTAAAGTTGTTATATTGCTTAAAATTATCAGAAATTATTTAAAATTTAGATAAATCAAATTTCAAATCAGAAGAAAATAAACAAAAAAAAATCACTGTGAGAGGAAGTTAAGTGTATATATCCAAATTACTAAAACCTTTTCTGAATTGGAAAAATTTTATCCATGTTTTAATAATATTGTATTAAATCTGAATTAAACTTGGTAACTATACATCTAGCTTTTAGATAACCAAAACCCAAATAACTGATAAATAGACAGAGGAACTCTCCGCAAACTGCCGGAATCTATAAAACAACTGAGAGTAAATGGTACTCATTGTCGCTGAATATAACTGGGGCAAAGAATGGAAAGCCCAATGGAATAGAGATTGTCTTTTTTCAATATTTAAAAAGTTAAATAGATTATATTGAAAATCTCAATAATGAATGACTGCAATAGAATTTGATTAAACTGAAATAAATCTAAAAAACCCAAAACCCAAAAATGAATAGGATTCTCAACCATTATTATTTTTATTTTGCAGCTAAGGTAAAAAATAAAAATTCCAAAAAGAGTTTCGTATAACACTAAAACTTTAATTTCTAGTTTCGTATAACTTATGCCTTGTGGTGATTGGTGCAGCTACGTTCAGGTCTCTTTTATATGATGCATGCGGCAGCATGTTGGATCCAATATTTGGTTCAGTGGGACTTGTGTTTTCGGCAAAGTGGGCAGTGTGTCAAGCGGGAGTAGAAAGCATGCTGCGGGGAAATTCGGTGTCTCATGTTGCCCCTTTGGAAGCCATGGCCAGCGTGCTCCACAGAGTAAAAGCGAAAGACCGATTCAACGGTGTCTCGTGTGCAAATCTCAAACGAAAACTAAGCAAGAGTGCACTAATTAGCAAGTCTCATATTGTTTCCACTGGCAAATCTGACGGTTGGTATGAAGTAACAAACAGGGTACAGAGCAGCATGTTAAGTGTGAAGTCAAATTCACACAAGATTCTAGATCCTTCTAGATAGATCTGATCTAATACCAGTTGTTAGATCAAAGCAGACATAACTCATAGCAGATTCATATATGTTTTTATATTTATTATGAAACATATATAATTATATGTTGGAATTATGAAAATTATATTTTAGAAATGAGCAAGAATTTTGAAAAGGTTATTTTAAAAGGAGAAAGGTCATTATTACTAAATTTTAAAGAGTAATAATTAAAGTTTTATTTTTAACTGGAGTTTTTTGTGTTTTGAGAGGTGAATTTGATTGAAAATGGAGACAACAGTGATAGATATGGAGAAGTTGAGTGGGGCTACTTTTGCCCTATGGAAATCACAAATGGAGGATATACTGATTTTAGAGGATCAGTATTTGCCGATTGAGGGCACAACAAAGAAACCCTCATCGATGACAAATGAAGAGTGAAATAAGTTAGATATAAAAGCGATTGCAACAATCCGCCAATATTTAGCAAAAAATGTGTATTTCAATGTGTCCGGAGAAAAGACGGCAGAAGGATTATGGAAGAAGCTCCATGATCTATATTAGAAGAGCATGGCATCAAACAAAGTGTTCTTGATGAAGAAGCTTTATATTCTCAAAATGAAGGAGGGTGCTTCACTTGCTGAGCACTTGAATGCATTTAATATTATTACTAATCAGCGTGCCTTTGTTAAAATCATTTTAGATGATGAAATTAGAGCTATTTTGCTAATGTGTTCTATGCTAGATAGCTCGGAAAATTTAATTGTAGCTATGAGCACTTCAACAACTATAAGGACCCTGAATTTTGATGATGTCAGCAACAGTTTAATGAATGAGGAGATGCGACGCAAGTCAATTGTGGAAAACCAGGGAGGAAAGGCTCTAGCACTAACTGATCATGGTAGGAGAATGGATCGAGGCTGGCAAGGGCGATCAAGATCGACAGGCCGATCAAAATCAAGTAGAGGCAAGATCTACTTTCATTGTGGCAAACCCAGGCACTTGAAGAAAGAATGTCGATTCTGGAAGAAAAGACAAAAGGATCAGAGACCGTCCAGTAGAAATCACAAGTCATCCAGCACAAATGAAGGTGAGACTACTACTGTAAGCACAGATGGTGATGTGTTGTTTACTGTTTTAGTAGAGGATGCATGTGTATATACATCTAGCAGTAGCTTTGATTAGATCCTTGACTCTAGGGAATCTCACCATGTAACCCCATGCAAAGATAGTTTTGTTTCATATAATCCCAGTGATTATGGTAGAGTGCATTTGGGGAATAATCATTTTTGGAGTATTGTTGGAGTGGGAGATGTCCAGATCAATATGAAAGACGGACAAGATATATTGTTGAAACAGGTCAGGCATGTACCAAAAATGCGCATGAACTTAATATCTATGGGATGAGTGGATGATGAAGGTTATTTGACAAGCTTTGGAAAAGGAGGCTGGAAAATTAGCAAAGGTGCACTGGTCGTAGCCAAAGGACCTAAGACAAGAACATTATACACATTGAAGACACTGATTTGAAAATCAGATTTGGCTGCTGTCACAAAAGAAGGAAATTCAGCATATCAGTGGCATAAGTGTTTGGGTCACATGAGAGACAAGGGCTTAAAGATCCTTGTTGATAAAAATTTATTGTCATGTTTGAAATCCTACAATCTTGATCTTTGTGAGCGTTGTATATATGGTAGTCAAAGAAGGGTTTAATTCTTTAGAGGTGGCCATGACAGAAAGAAAAATGTGTTAGAATTGGTACACTCAGGTGTGTTTGGGCCTGTTAACATCAAATCATTAGGAGCATCATATTTTGTAACATTTATAGATGATGCATCCATCAAGGTTTAGGCATATCCTATGAAAAATAAAATTGAAGTGTTTGGAATATTTCAAGAATTCCATGTTGCTATTGAAAGAGAGACTAACAAATTGCTAAAGTATTTAAGAACAGATAATGATGAAGAATATTGCTCAAATGCATTTAAGGAATATTGTAACAGGTTTGGCATAAAGCATAAGAAAACTGTGCCTCGTAATCCTCAATATAATGGTGTCGCAGAAAGGATGAATTTCACCATTATGGAAAAGGTGCGAAGTATGTTGTCCAATTCTGGTTTGAAGAAGAATTTTTGGACTGAAGCAGTCAAGACCACTTGCTACCTCATAAATAGATCTCCAACTACAACCTTGGATGAAGGTATCCCTGAAGAAGTTTGGACTAGTAAGAAGTTGAATTATTTTGACTTGAAAATCTTTGGATATGAAGTATTCGTACATATTCCCAAAGAAAATAGAACTAAGCTAGATGATAAATCTATGAAATGCATTTTTTTGGGATATGCAGATGAATATTTTAGTTATCGTCTATAGGATCTAGTCAAACATAAAATTATTAGAAGAAAATATGTTCTGTTTATTGAGTCAGCAATGTTCAAGAGGACTGTAGGTGAGTTGGAGGTCAAGAAGGTTATTGACAGGTTTGAAGAGCAACAAGAAAACGTACCACCAATACAAGAAAATGAACAACAAATTCAGGAGCATGAAGAACAAGTAGTGGAAAATAATGAACAACAAGAAGAAGGAATCTTACAGAAACCTTTACAGGAGATTCAACCTAATAATCCACCACCACAGCTGGTTCGCAGATCTTTTAGGCCTCATAAGCCTTCACAAAGGTATCCTCCTTCAAACTATATTTTGTTGACTGATGAAGGTGAACCTAATTGTTTTCAAGAAGCCATAAGAATGTTTCTTGCATTTTCAAGTTTTCGAAATTTCAAAGTTTATCAATTGGATGTAAAATATGCTTTCCTTAATGGAGATCTAGAAGAAGAATTATATATTGAACAACCAGAAGGATTCATTTTGGGGAATGATGAAAACGTTGTATGAAAACTCAAAAAGGCTTTATATGGGTTAAAACAAGCTCCACGGGCATGGTATTATTGTCTTGACAAATAACTTCAACAATAAGGTTTCACAAAAGGACCCGCAAAAAATAAATTGTACACAAATATTCAGGGTGATAAACTGCTAATTATTGTTGTTTATGTTGGTGATATCATTTTTGGCAGTAATGAAGAATCTATGAGTCAAAACTTTGCTTCTGTTATGTAGAAATAATTTTAATTTTTTTTACTTGGGGAACTAACCTATTTTCTTGGTCTACAAGTACAACAAGCAAAAGATGGAATCTTTCTCTCACAAACAAAATAGCTCAAGTAAATTATGAAGAAGTATGGGATGGAACAATGCAAACCTATATGTACTCCCGTGATGATAAGATGTAGCCTCAGTTCTAATAATGATTCTCCTATAGTAAACCAACCAAAGTACAGGTTTATGATTGGCAGTCTACTTTATCTAAGAGGTACCAGACCAGATATCATGCATGAAGTTGGGATTGTTGGAAGTTTCCAGGCCAATCCAAAGGAATCACATCTTTAGGTAGTAAAGTGAATATTCAAATATCTCCAAGGAACCCAAGACTTTGGTCTATGGTATCCTAAAGATGTAGATCTTACCCTTCATGCACACAGAGATGTGGATTGGGCTGGAAATGTTGATGATCGGAAAAGCACTAGTGGAGGTGCATTTTACATGGGCCCCGATTGGTATCTTGGTTAAGAAAGAAACAAAATTCCATTGCCTTATCTACAATGGAGGTAGAATATGTAGCTGCTACAACTTTTTGCACACAACTTCTCTGGATGATGAAAACATTACAGGATATACAAATCAAATGTTCTCCACCCATCTCCATCTTATGTGATAATACAAGTGCTATTACTATTTCGAAAAATATTGTTATGCACCCCAAGACCATGCATATTCCTATTAAGTATCACTTTCTACGAGAACAAGTGCTTGAGGAAAAGGTTAAATTGTTGTATGTTCCCTCCAAAGAACAAGTTGTTGAGATATTTACTAAACTCCTTACTATAGAAGCATTTGAATATCTCAGACAAACACTGGGAGTTGTCTCTGCCTCATTTTGTTGTTAATTCAGTCTGCTCAGTCTGTAGGTGAAAAATCAAAAGGTTGTTGGCTATACGTGGGTTTCAAGAGGTATAGTCATGTATATATGCAAGTTTCTTTGTATAATGTCACGTATGTTTTTCTCTTATAGGAAAACAATGGACAAACTCAAGATCAACCTCTGACATGCTTCTCACAACTATGTTTTGATTTCTCTTGGTCTAGTGTTGATGGGTACATTGTGCTGGTATGGTATTGAGTTATGTTTTTCTCATTGTTATTTATCTGTTTGATGAAGATTCATTGATGATTGAGTTGTTGAAAATGAATAGGTAGCACACGTTCAGGGGGATGATTAGCCTTGCAGAATATAATGCATTGTTGGCATTCTGGTTGCTGAATTATGCTAGTTTTAGTATCTTTTGGTCTTTGTTATAAATATCATGTATATTATTTGATGTAAAAGTCATGTAAAGACCTGTGATGTAATCATGGTCATTTTTAGTTATGTATTGAATTTTAAGATCATGTAAAATATGTAATCCCACTTGGTTGGGTGGTTCTGTTTAAATGTAACTTGGTTGGGTGATTGACGTAAGTATGGGTTCTTGGTGTTAGGAAGGTCATATTCAATTAACCCATAGAGTCATGTACTTCATTTTAAATCCATCAAATATTTCGGCATGTGCTCAAGGGGAGCATGATCAGAAAATTCAGCATGTGCTCAGGGGAAGCATGGTCAGTATTCATATTTGGTAGTTAAGATATGGAATTCTTAATTTAACATTGGTTAGCCCTTTTCCCTTGATGTCAAAGGGGGAGAGTAGTTTGATGTTCTAAAAGTCTTGGTGCTTGACATGATGTTATTTATAGGTTGTGGTGACCAAACACCAATGTGGTTTCCATCAAGTCCAAAGGGGGAGACTAGTGGCATTATGATGCATGTATTATCCTTGATGGAAACTCACTTGTAACAAAATTCACAGGTCAGTTCAGAGGTAACAGAATGAATACAAATGTGACAGAATGCATGACAGTTCAGAATATTTAGTTAAGAGGAATGATAAAATTGGAAGTTCAAGAACTATATGCGGGTTTTGTTAAGCCAAGTGGCTTATGCACGCACGTTTAGTGAAGAAACGTAGCATATGGTTTTTGCACCATGGTATTCTAAATAAAGGGGTCCTTACCATGATATTGGCCCATAGTAATGAGCATGACAAAGAATATTGATCCGTCAAGTAATATCATTGGCATAACTATGGTTTTGACCCATGGTATTGAAAAAAGCTAAAACTATCTAAGGTGATGAAGATTAAAGTGTGTGGTGTGTGCAAGTGATGGAAATCTTATGAAGAGTTAGATCAAAAACTAATATGCATGCTATGGGTTTTCGATACTTTTCTTGATCTAAACTAAGTATGCACCTGATATTTTGAAGATGGATGAGATCCAATAGATATGAAATAATTATGCACTAATGAATACAATGATGGATCATGATCATGAGACCTGAAATGACTTCTCATTGTAGGATCTACTCATGGATTGACTAGATCAAGGTACTGACACATGTTTTCATCTCTAAATATTATGATCTAGGTCTTTCTAAGGTTCTAAGGAGCTGGGAAATTTTACGTCAAAATTTACAGATCTATATGTTGGTTGGTCTCGAGAAAAGCGTGTATACACACGGGTTCACCTCATCAAAGTCACGTATAAAAAGTAAGGGTTTTTGTTCATAAATGACTGATCAACCTAATTAGTGCTACTTCTTCTTTGTTGTCTATGAATGATGTCCTCATGATTGATCTGGGTTAAGTCATAATGTATAAAATAGAAATGATTGAATGACGAAGTTGATTTTGGTTGTTGATTGATTGAAGAATACTTGTTGAATGTGATTGAATATCAGAGATAGTTTTGTGATTGGTTCAAGGTGTTGTAGTAGATCTGAGTATGATTCAGTGTTCCTTTTCAGCATTACAGTTGTCAAGTTTTTAGTTTTGAATATATTAAGATTTATATGCGGGTTTCTCTCTAGAAAAGCATGTATGCACACAAGTTTCCTTAAGTGAAGTATTGTATACATTTTTTCAAATGAATGGTCACGGCTGCAATTGATTATGTGTGTTGATGCAACATTCCAAGTTCAGTTTTGTGTACTGGCTATAATGATTTGACTATTCCAGTTGATTGGTTAAGTTTTGATTATGTATCAGTTGTTTGGGTTTCAGTGATTGGTTGATTCTGTGTGTTAGAGATTGATGATAGTATTACAGTGATGATTAAGCGCAAGTGTTGGTATTAGATCCAGTGTAAAAATTTATGAAATGTGGTCCATGGATGTTGCTGAGGGTTGGAGCCTTCAGTTATGAAGTCGATGCTTCCTGCCAGTAGTAATTGGTGATCAGATCTGGGGGTTTGACCTCCCTTCAAGCAGGAGCTAGAGAACGAGTGAAGGTTGTAGCCTCGAGAAGGTGGGTCCCTACGTACTGGTATGAGTCTGTACCAGTACAAGAATGTAAGAAGTTTTTTATATTAATAAGTTTTGAAGACTAAGATGACAAGAATAGTGGTTTTCTCCCACATTGGGTTTCCACATTAAATCCTGGCATTCATATGTCTTTACTAATGTGTGATATTTTATTCTATTCTTACTACACCTATTTAATATTTATCAAATAACTGATAAATCTCTCACATTCTATTTCAAAGTTTAGCAAATAAAGAATTAGATGTTTTACAAGTTTACTGAGCATACGCTATTTTCGTTTACAACGGTCGCGTATATACACTAGTTGGGTTCAGTCAAATTGTGTATAAATTTCAGAAAATAAAATTATTATTGAGAGATTTTAAAATACTGACTCATCCCCCCTCTGAGTATTTTTCCCAACACTTAATTACAAATTCTTGTGGTAGAAAAGTAAGCAAGCACAAAACACTACAAAACAGTTTGAATATGGGGTATATAGTAATGATTTTTTGACCTTTAAGAGGAGAGTATATCTACATAACCATCTAGTGAGTAAGTAGTATTTGTTGGGTGAATTTCATCAAAGTCCCTATGCCTCCTATCTTGGATATCAAAAACTATTCTCTACAATAAAAAAGAATTATGTTTGGCCTGATATAAGAAGGGATATTACAAAATATCTAGCCAAATTATTAGAGTGCCAACAAGTTAAGGGAGAACCCCAAAATCCAAATGGTCTACTTCACCCCTTACCCATACCTAAATGGAAATGGGATATGATAAGATTAGATTTTATAACTGCTTTGCCAAATTCCAAGAAGAAAAATGATCCGATCATGGTAGTGGTGAAAAAAATGAGAAAAGTAGCTCATTTCATCCCTATGAAATCTACATACCAAAATGTCTAAATTGTAGATATATTTATGAAAGAAATATTCTTATTACATAGGATACCAAGAGTGATAATATCTTATAGGGATGTGAAGTTTACATTTTCATTTTGGAAGTCTCTCTTTACTGGATTGGGTACTCAAATCCAATTCATCAAAAAATACCACCCACAAATAGACAGAAAACTGAATGGGTGAATCAGGTGTAACAACCCTGGTGAAAATTCCATATAATAAAAGTTAATAAAGGAAAAATAATAACCACAGTTGATGGGACACTTATTCCAATCTAAATGTTGGGAAAAAAATCCTAGTGGGTGTTCATTTGGTATATTATGGCTAAGGAAATGGCTAAGGCATTTGGAAAGGAAAAATGATATTCTGGCACATTTATTTATGAAAATAATTGAAATTAGGAGAAAAGAAAGGGGAAAGGTGACAAGTTGGATGTGAGGAGGAAATTGAAGGAAAATAATGAAAAATGAAGAAAATAGAGGCGTAATTGATAAAAAAGCTTCTGAGGGTGAGTTGGTTCCTTTTGAAAGTTCAGTTTTGGAGCTCTCCCATAATTCTATCTCTCTCTCTCTCTCTCGCTCTTGGACACTTAGAGTTTTCTTAGAGAACTTTGGCATTGGATCAAGAAAGGAAACAAAGGCAAGAGGAAGGAAGTAACAAGCAAGGAAAAGCATGATCATTCAACTTCCTCAAGATTCTTTGCAAGTATCAATTTTCATGTGTGTTTTCCTTGCTAGATTTCGCATGCATGGTATTGCATGTGGTTCTTTGCTGTTATGGCATGGGTTTTGCTAGGTGTCACAATGTTTTCAACCTACCCTTGTCATTTCCGAATAGCCATGGTGTGATGGGGTTCTCATGTTTTGGCAGCTCTAGATTTTTCGATGGATTCAAAGCCTAGTGAGGTGGTTCTCTGAATAATAGAACACATGACATAACAAACCTTGAACTAGATTGTTGGTTGTGGTAAAGACAAATTTTCTATCTCCTTGGTGGGCCTAAGAATCCTCAAATGATGAATGGAAGGATATAGGGTAAAGCGTAGAGCTGGATGATCTCCATTAGGCCTAGTAATCCTGGGATGGGATATGTGGTAAAGCCTAGAGAGTGGGTCTCAGTTTAGAGCGTAGTGAACCTATGTGGATTGTGGTAAAGCGTGAGAAACTAGGATACAGGAAAATTCCACACTGTGTAGGTGGAGAAATCTTGTGGTATCCATGTTTTTTCTAGCCTAGCGATCTCATGGAGATCATGGTAAATCTTGCTATTACATGTTTATTGTTTGGCCTAGTGATCCATGATGGATTGTGGTAAAGCCTAGTTTCTATTGATGAGGGTCAGGTGGCTTAGCCTCGAGATGCCCTGGTTGGTTCTTTTGGTTTGATACCCACATTAATTATTGGAATATGGCCCGAGGGTGAATGGTTGAAGAGAGAATTGGCTCAGCCATTCTATGGTCGGATGGAACATGGTAGTCCCATCCCAGGTAGGATTTTTCATTCATTAATAAGAGGTTATTTCCATGGTATGTTATGTGTAAATGTACTGGCTTATATGTGGATTCTATGGCTGATGTATCCTTGATATTTATGTTGTTATTATGTTGGTTATAAGTGTGTATTATGACAGTGATGATGTATGGATCTCCTCATATTTTGATTTGTGAATGAATGGACAATGTATCTATGACCTAATAAATGATAATGAAACTAATGTTATAAGGGAACAATAATTCTCAACGATTATCATATAGGTATGAGACCCCTATGCTTACATCTGTTGTTTACACCTGTAGATTACATATTTGTGACATGTTTGACAAAATGCATATCATGGCTAGTTGGGTTCCAGTCAAGTCCTTGTTATAGTAATTTCATTTGTATCATTATTTTGTTGCTATATTTCATATTTGAAGGTATCATTTAGTTCTAGGCAGTGATTTGGGCTCTTGACCTGAAAAAGTCACTCATATCCCCAGGACGCTGGCACAATAGTGGGAAGAAAAGGCCATGGATGTTGGCATACCCATGATATGGGAGCGTCGAGAGCCCCCTTAACAAATGCATTCCCATTTTAAGGGAGAATCCAGGAGTTCAATGGTTTAAAAACTCAGTGGGACCCAGGGGTTGGTTACGTGAGTGGTTGGGATGGTTATTGGGAGTCATGTTGCTTATGTGGAAGGTCTGTTTTGTGTTTTTCCATCGGTTCCACTTCCTTAAGGTGAATTAGGAGGTCGAATCATATCATAGTAACTTTGCATCACATGTTTACACATGTTGGCTAGTTACTTGGGTGGATGTGGGAGAAGGGTGTTACAAAGTGGTATTAGAGTGGGTTGAACTCTCTTTGGGTTATATCTGATACCACATAGTGGTATTAGAGTGGGTTGCACTCTCTTGGGGTCATATTTGATACCATACAGTGGTATCAGAGTAAGGTTTACCCTTAGACTAGATGGGTGGTGTGTGTTGGTCATGCGTTCATGTCGGTTGCACGTGTGTTAATCATCTTGGTGTCTATATGTTTGTTGCATATGCATGGTTTCGGTCATGGTTGTAGTGATGTTTTCATGTGAAAGAGGATGTTTTTGTTGTTTATGATTGCGTATTATTAGTGTACATTGGTATAGTTGTTATTGTCATGCATTAGATCCTAGTATGTGTAGTTGATATTGTCATGTATTGATGACTGGACTCTAGCTAGAATGATGGTTACATGGTTATATGATTATGTATTATAAGTATATACATTGTCATGATTATGTTATACATGTACTACGATGATTGGTTGATATTATAGATGAGATATCCTCCCCGAATTTTGCTAAGGTACTTTCATTTATTGTGATTTGGTTTAGCTAACATAATATGCCTTGCAGGAAAGATATCATAAATGACTAGCAAGATGGTAGAGTACCAATATTCTCCCTATGAATCAGATGAGAAGCATGGTGTCGGGAACTCTTCTGATTTAGCACACAGATTGAGAAGCTTGAAGGAAGAAATATGGAGTTGTAAGGTGGACAATGACAAAATAAAGTAGGCACAAGACAAACAAGAAAAGGTTAATGCAATACTCCTTCAAAGTTTGTCAGAATTACAACAACAAGGGCCACTTACAATCAACCATGGGAAAGAGGAAAAAAACTAATAGTGCATATGGCAGTAGGTCTCATGGTGGTTAGGGATCTAATATACATAATATAGTTAGAGATGGAAGATTGTTGGATACTCCAGATAGGAGAGGTGATGGAAACAGGTTCTGATAGGCATATGATCACAATTGTTATCATCATAAAATGTCACGTGTGAAATTATGATCATAAGCATTATAATGCCTATCATTATAATGCCATTATCATCATAACCTGTGGTCTGTGGCATTATGGCAAAGGTTAATGCAATACTCCTTACAGGCCACATCATTGTTATTATAATGCTTATGATAACAATGATGATCATAATGCCTATGAGATTGTTTTGATAGGCATTATGATCATCATTGTTATCATCCTTACAGGAGTAGTGATAGGGGATACTTTCTAGATGAATTTAAGAAATAAAATCCACCTACTTTGGATGGAGTTGTGAAGAAGCTGGAGGATGCAGATGCTTGGATACTTGGGATGAAGAAGTTCTTTGAGTTTCATAATTAAACAAATAATATGAAGCCTAGAGTAGTTATCTTCAGCCTGAGAGGTAAGGTATATATATGGCGGGAATATGTGAAGTTGGTTAGAGACATCAGGACAGAACATTTGAGTTGGCATGAGTTCAAGAGGCATTTTAGGAAGAAGTACTTGTCATAAAGGTACTATTACAGTAAGGCCAAAGAATTCTATGAGCTATAGATGGGATCTATGATAAATGATGAGTATACAACCAAGTTCCTAGAGCTATTGAGGTATGTACCATATCTTAAATAAGAGAAGGCTAAAGTTCAATGAATTTTCATTGGTTTTTCCATCAGCATTTAGAGATTGGATTGAGTTTGATGAGCCTTGGTCATTTGAGGAATTTATTCAAAAATTGCAGCACTACTATGAATAGTCAAAGTGTAAGAATGAATCTCAGAAAGGATGGAAAGGGAAGGATAAGGATAAAGGTAAAGGTAAATGGCGACCGAAAATAGCAAGGCCTCAGAATGCAAAAAAAGAAGATGATGTGGCACCAAAAAAGAAGTTCAATGTAGATTAAAAGGAACATGGATCACAACAATAGCATAAAGGTGATGGTAGTGGATGGTTGGAGTGTTGGACATGTGGTAAGGAACACCTTAAGAGAGATTGTCCAAAAAATTAGGGTGGTAGGCCTTAGATATATAGTGCACAGGAGGCGTATATTGTTGGGGATTTTCGTTAGATCATTCATTGTATCTATGTAGCATTGGATAAGAGAGAATAAGGCCATCATACATCTATCATTAAGATGGATGGTAAGATTTGTGATCAAGTTGTTTCTCGTTTGATTGACCCTATATCTAATTATAGTTCTGTTAGTCCTGACTTGGTAGATAAGTGTGGTTTGAATAAAGAAGTGCATGCAGAATCTTGGTTAGTGAAGTTGGATATAGGTAGAAGGAAAAGAGTCCACCGTTGGGTAAGATCTTGTGCATTTGAGTTGAATGGCATGTCTACAACAACGAACTTGAATGCATTTTCATTGGGATCATATAATATGCTATTGGGTATTCATTGTTGTACCTTCATAGGACCAAGGTGGATTGTTATGACAAAGCCATTTAGTGCCTGAATGACAATGGGGAACCAAGAGTATTACAGGGGAAGAAGAAAGCCACATCAGTTAAGATGGTCATAGCTATGCAGGAAAAGTGCAGTCAGAGGAAGGGGTTTGCATTATTTGCATGGAATATTTCTAACGACAAAGGTAAGGAAGTAGAGGATGCAAAATTTTTGAGAAGGTACCCAATTATATAATAGTTTCAGGATGTGTTTCTCACAAAGATTTCGGAGTTTCCACCTCACTGGGAAGTAGAATTTTCTATTGAGTTACTATTAGGGGTAACTCCAACATCAAAAGCACCTTACAGGATGAGCACACCTAATTTGGTAGAGTTAAAATTGCAGCTGAAAGAGATTCTTAACAAGGGATACATTAGGCCAAGTGTATAACCTTGGGGTGCACCAATATTGTTTGTGAAGAAGAAGGATGGTACTATGAGATTATGCATTGACTACAGGAAGTTGAACAAGTGACCATCAAGAATAAGTATCTGTTGCTGAGGATTGATGACTAGTTTGATCAGCTGAAGGGAGTAGCAGTATTCTCGAAGATTAATTTGAGATTTGGATATCATCAGGGACACATTAAAGAGAAGTACATTTACAAGACAAATTTCTGGACCAGGTATGGTCATTATGAGTTCATTGTAGTTCCATTCAGTTTGAATAATGCCCCAATTACATTTATGTGTTTGATGAATAGTGTCTTGCATCCTTATTTGGACAAGTTTGTTATTGTGGTCATTAATGAAATATTGGTATATTCTAAAAATGAGGAAGAGCATTCCAAGCATTTGGAAACAGTGTTGAGTGTAGAAATTTCTCTATAGATCAGCTAGCTTTGATACCATGTAGAAATTCTGCAAATTTTCTACAAATCTACCTCTAAGATCTCTGTAGAGAATCTGATTATAGATTAACCTAATAAAGCAATATACCAAAGAAAAATACTATAATCTACTTCTACTATCAATTTGTGGAAGCTTAAAGATTGAGCAAGATTGAGCTGAACACATATAACCATAAGAAGAAGAATCAATGCACATGAAACACATAAAATACTCAGGGGAAAGCCTGAGCTAAAAAACCCCACTATCTGTATTATCATACAAGGTGGAAATACACCAGAATTATACAAAGCCTTAGCTCTCACAGCTAGCCAACTCTCAGTACAATCCTCCTGGATGCTCACAGGCAATCAAAGCTTCTCACAAGCCTTCTCCTCTACCCTCCAAGCTCCTATTTCCTTGTGCAGTTACCTCTGGGATGATCTCCTTCACCTAGTGTAACACTGCTCTCACACACTGCTCTAACACACTGTCAAAACTACGCAATCCTCAAGGAACCTTACCTTGAATGCATGCATGAGTTTCCTTTATAGGAAAACACATGCAATTGATAGTAACTTGTCCGTTACATTTAGCTCAACTGGGTCTTTCTAATAATAGACATGCATGAGTTTCTGATGAGAGAATCTTCAGTTATCTGGAGTACACTTGTTGAGTGCATGCATGCGTCAACTGACTGATAACTCACAATTAGTTCCTCAAACAGTTTGGAACTAATTTAACTAGACTTAACTCAGTAAACTGAGCTAACTAATCACAAATCAAATATAACTCAATGTTATCTCCTTAATTAAGAGATAATATCCTTAATTCAAGGGATAATTGTTGCATGACTGCAGAAATACTTCTAACTTGAATTTCTCCAACTAATTAATCCATAATGAATTAATTAATTGTTTTCAAGCAGCTTGTGAGACTAAATTCAAATTTTAATTCAAGGAAAAATTAAAATTGGAATATTCTTGATTCTATTTTTATCATTTCTTGTTGCTATTTTCAACACTCCCTCTTTCAACACTCCCTCTCAATAAGAAAGGAATTCAACTTGATCTCGATTGTGAACCTTTGGAATGTTATGCATGCAACACTTCTCTCTAGCATTGTTGCTCCAACAACTCTAGAAACAAAAAAACATCCAACCTGAATGAGTATGATGCATCTATCATCAAAGTCTCTGATTGCTATTGCCTCGGTCAACTGAAAACTTTACGCTTCTGCTGACTCTGCATTTCTACACTGTTGTCAATCCTTCTCTGCACTCTTCAGTATTTGACTGCTCTAGCCTCTGTCACTTTGATCTCTGACTGCTTCAATCCCACTGATTCCTCTAGCTACTATGTACTTTGGGCTCCGATAGCAAGGTATGATCCATGAGATAAAACCTCTCAATGGACCTTGTCCAATTTCAACCTTCTTGGGACTATCACTTCACATCATCCCACCTCACACCTGGAGGTATGACTGCATGTGATCCCTCTACCCACTTGGATTGAAATTGCCCCCTAATGAAGGTGTCTGCATGAGTGGATCTCTTCAGTCAGTCTCCTCTCTGCATCTCCAATTGTGGCTCCTCCACAATTATCTGAGACTTCTTCTGGGGTTGCATGTTGAGAGGTAATTTACTCTCCCTCTCAACCACCAAGTCTCTAACATTTTCCTTGCTCCTCAAGGCTTTGTATGCATGTTGAACCTCAAGAGAATACATGTTCTTAACTCGTGAACTGATCTGTTTCACCTATCTCGCGGTGATGTGTCTAAGGAATGCCTTTCCTTTACTGAAGACAACATCGTAGCCTTTGTCCACCAACATCCCGACCGATACCAAGTTCTTCTTCAGTCCAGGCACATACTTCACATCTGTCAAGGTGATTGGAGCTCCATTCTCTCTCTGAAAAGCAACTATGCCCACTCCTAAAACACTATACCTTTTGTCGTCACGTAACTCTATGTGCATCTTGAGGTATTTTGCCTCCAAGGTACTGAATAAAATTTTATCGCCAATCATGTGGAATGAAGCTCCACTGTCAAGATACCAACCACAACCCATCATCGATGACACCATGCATTGGATGAGAGTAAAGTCCATTTCGAACTGACAGGCTATTGCCTCACCTTCTGATCCTTCCGAGGATCCCTTCTTGGACTTCTTCGATGGGAAATTAGTCACATAATGTCCCATCTCATGACAATTAAAGCATCTCAGTTTAGACTTGTCACCCTTCTTCCCTCCATGAGAAGAATTTGATTCAGAATTGGACACCTTCCCCTTCCCTTTCCTTGCCTTACTTGTTAAGGCCGGATTTTCTTCATCATCATCCTCGGATGAAGAACCATCTCATGTGCTCCTGATATGCTCCTGCATGAGATCCGACCACAGTCGTTTCGAATCTGGTAGTTTCTCCCTTCCATTCATAGTGTCCTAGTAACTATTCCAGCTCTTTGGAAGGCCAAGGAGAGTGAGGCTCACCATATCATCACTGGCAGTAGTTATTCCCACACTACCAAGCTCATCTCTACTAGTTGTGAGCTTGTTCAGATATGTGGAAATAGTATCGTTGTTCTCCATCTTGATTCTTCGAAGCTTATCCTTGAGCGCTTGGTCACTACTGTTCTGGTAGAGGTCCTTCAATGTCTTCCACATTGAATATGGAGTATCCTTCCCATGGAGACTCGAGAAAATATGGTCTCGAACTCCCTCAAGGATAATCCGTCTCGCCCTCGCCACACACTTCTTCCACTCGGCCAACTCTTGTGCATTAGTTGAACCTGGCTTTGGGATTTCTTGATCAATGAAATACTTCAAGCCGTTGTCTTCTAGTACAGCCTCCATGTGATCTTTCCATGCTATGTAATTTGAGTTGCCTTCTAAGGCATACTCGAGTCTCAATCCATAGAACGCTATTGGCCAACCTTGAAGTATGATAAGAATTTGATTTGCACCTGCAACTCCGAACTTCAAACTTCGAATTCTATTCTCCGTATACTATTCACAGCTCCGATAAACTTAGCTCTGATACCATGTAGAAATTTCTCTATAGATCAGCTAGCTCTGATACCATGTAGAAATTCTACAAATTATCTACAAATCTCCCTCTAAGATCTCTGTGGAAAATCTGACTGTAGATTAACCCGATAATCTACTTCTAATATCAATTTGCAAAAACTTAAAAATTGAACAAGATCAAGCTGAACACATATAACCAGAGGAAGAAGATCAATGCACATGAAACACAGAAAATACTCACGGGAAGACCTCAACTAAAAAACCCCACTATTTGTATTATCATACAAGGTGGAAATACATTAGAATTATACAAAGCCTTAGCTCTCACAGTTAGCCATCTCTCAGTACAATCCTCCTGGATGCTCACAGATAATCAAATCTTCTCGCAAGCCTTCTCCTCTGCACTCCAAGCTCCTATTTCCTTGCGCAGTTACCTCTGGGATGATCTCCTTCACCAAGTGTAAGACTGCTTTCACACACTGCTATAACACACTGTCAGAACTACGCAATCCTCAAGGAATCTTGCCTTGACTGCATGGATGAGTTTCCATTATAGGAAAACACATGCAACTAATAATAACCTGTCATTGACATTTAGCTCAACTGGGTCTTTCTCAAAATAGACATGCATGAGTTTCTGATGAGAGAAAATTCAGTTATCTAGAGTATACTTGTTGAGTGCATGCATGCATCAACTGACTGATAACTCATAATCAGTTCCTCAAACAGTTTGGAACTAATTTAACTGGACTTAACTCAGTAAACTAAGCTAACTAATCACAACTCAAATATAACTCAAAATTATCTCCTCAATTAAGGGATAATCTCCTTAATTTAAGGGATAATTGTTGCATGACTGTAGAAAGACTTCTAACTTGAATTTCTCCAACTAATTAATCCATAATGAATTAATTAATTATTTTCAAGCAGCTCATGAGACTAAATTCAAATTTTAATTCAAAATTTTAATTCAATGACAAATTAAAATTGGAATATTCTTGATTCTATTTTTATCATTTCTTGTTGCTATTTTCAACATTAAGGTTATTGAGAGAGCATCAATTATATGCTAAGCTTAACAAGTCCAGTGTCTTTTAGAGTGAGGTCCATTACTTGGGACATGTTGTCTCCAAGGAGGGAATAACAGTGGGTCCGGAAAAGGTAAGAGCTATCATGGAGTGGGAAGCTTCTCGAAATGTAGATGAGGTGATATCCCTCATGGGATTGGAAGGTTATTACAAGAGGTTCACTAGGAACTTCTCACAAATTTCTTATCATATTACATCATTGCAGAGGAAAGGTAAGAAGTTTGAATTGACATAGGAGTGTGAGGCCATTTTTTAGTAGTTTAAGAAGTTTCTGACACATTCACCAATGTTAGAGATTGAAGATCCAAACAAAGAGTTTGTAGTATGTACTTATGCCTGCAAGAGAGGACTTGGTGGAGTCCTTATGAAGGAAGGACAATTAGTGTGTTATGAGTCATGGAAACTGAATGAGCATGAGTAGAACTATCCGACACATGATAAATAGCTAGCAACGATCATATGTGCATTGATGTTGTGGAGGAAATATCTTCTTGACATGAGGTTTATATTGATGAGTAATCATAGTTGGTTGAGATACTTGTTTTACCAGTTGAATTTAAATTCTAAGAAATTTCGATGGATGACCATGATTAGAGAGTTTGATTTTGAGAACAGATACATCAAAGGAAAGGAGAAGAGGGTCATATATGATCTTAGCAGGTTGGTACAGGTAAATCATATAACAGTTATGGGTTACTATGGGATAGATCCACAGGGTATCTTACAAGCACGTTAGTAGGATGTGAGGTATATGAAGATTGTGCATAGGTTGCAATAGAGTAGAGGTACATGTACATGTAGTAGTACAGGTACAGGTACAGGTACATGTATAAGTGCAGGTGCACATGATGTGGGTTATTGTCTTACAGCAGATGGATTGGCTAGGTTTAGAGACTAGATATATGTGCCAGATAGTAGTGAGCTCAAGAAGGTGATCTTGAGGGAGTTTCATACAAAACCATATTCAAGTCACCCAGGTTATTAGAAGATATTGACCATAGTGAAGATTTTTTATTTTTTTGCCAAATCTGAAGAAGGATGTCGCAGAGTTTATTTCTAGATGTTTGGATTGCCAGCAGGTGAAGGCAAAGTGTAAACATCCAGGTGGACTACTACACTCGATTTTGATTTTAGAATGGAAATTGGAGTTCATTTCCATGGAATTTATCACAAGTTTTCTGAGGACCATGAGACAACATGATTCCATCATTGTTATTGTGGACAGCTTGACAAAGATTGCACATTTCATTCGAGTGAAGTCTACATTTTCAATTAGTGATGTAGCACAGGTATTCATCAGAGATGTGGTTAGATTACATGGAGTTCCAAAGAATACTGTGTCGTAGAGGAATGAAAACTTCACTTCCAAGTTTTGGAAGGTATTGTTTGCAGGTTTGGGCATAGAGTTTGACTTAAGTATAACTTATCATCTGCAGCCATATGGACAAACGAAGACGGTCAACAGGATATTGGAGGACATGTTGAGGATGTACGTGAAGCATCAAAAATGAAAGTGGGAAGAGTATCTTCCACTCATAAAGTTCTCTTATAATAATGGGTATCAAGAATCTTTGAAGATGAGTATGTTTGAGGCATTGTATGGGTGGAGTTGTAATACTCCCATTAGTTGGAGTGATCTGGTTAATAGGGTGTTGATTGGACCAGACATGTTGGAAGAAATGGAACAACAAATGTAGGTAATCAAGAAGAATCTGAAAGAAGCACAAGATAGGTAGAATATATAGACATATCAAAAAAGGTTGTTCAAGGAGTTCCAGGTTGGGGAACAGGTGTGCTCATGCATCAAACTGAAGAAGAGCTCCTTGCCGATTGGAACATGTTCCAAGTTGGCACCATAATTTTCTGGACCTTTCAAAATCATTGAGAGGATTGGGACAGTAGCCTATCAACTTGCACTACCTCCAACAGTGAAAGTCTATGATGTATTCCATGTTTCATTGCTTAAAAATTATGTTAACAATGTTGATCATGTGATTGACTAATCTGTATTGCAGGTGGAGTGAGATGGAGAATTCCATCCAGAGCCTTAGTGTATATTGCAGAAAAAGGTGTTCATGCTTCGGAACCAAGAAATCAAGCAGGTTAAAGTTCAGTGGAAGCACTTTGAGCCCGATGAAGCTATATGTGAGATGGCAGATCTGATGCAAGCTATGTATCCTTCATTGTTTGCCAGTTGGGGAAAAGTAGTTTTGGTATGATGTTTGGTATATGTTTTGGCATATGTTTCGGTGATGTTTTGATAACTATGTGTTGTGGTAAAACACAACCTCCCCATTTTTTATTTGTTCACTTCAAATAATGGGGACCCTTTCTATAAAAAATTTGGTGAAATGCCTTTTAGGATTTTTATTAAGTTGATTATCCTACACTTTTGTTAATTTTTCATTTTTTTTAGACTTTCATTTTTTATAGCTTTGTTAAAATCGATCCTTTATAAGCTTTCCATTGATACTTGTTTCGCCTCATTTGGTCAACTGGTCTGTAAATGGCACTCCTTTGAAATCTAATCATTTATGTCAACTAGGTTAAAAATGTGTAAAATGTACAATATTCCATTTTTCTAATTAAATTAGTTCAATAATTCATTTATTTTAAATATTAATCCCTAGTTACTTATTACTAAAATTTATCATTTTTACTTATACATAACCCAGCCAAATCATGAAGCATCAGGATTTCAG
Source organism: Pinus taeda (assembly GCA_000404065.3). Lineage (NCBI taxonomy): Eukaryota > Viridiplantae > Streptophyta > Pinopsida > Pinales > Pinaceae > Pinus > Pinus taeda. The sequence goes on from APFE031450382.1 coordinate 54,154, forward strand.
TCATTTATTTTAATTTTCTATTTTCAAATAAATTATCAATCTCAAAAACTCAAAATATCAAAGTGGTTGTAGTTTAATTTTTATTTTTATCAAAATGATTGTAGTTCAGATAGGCAATTATGCTTTAGATAATCTCATAACTAAACTAAACTTCATTAAAATAAAACCAAAATAAAATAATATAAAAAAATATATTATGCAATCGAAAAATCGCATCGGAGTTAATAAATATAACAATTTTAAAAAACCTCGACAACTCTTGACCTCTGATCTCCCGATTTAAAAAAAAATTATTACACGATCGGATCGAAAGATCGCATCGGAGCTTTCAAATGTGACAAGTTTAAAGAACACCGATATACACCATTCTCTCCATCCTCCAATGGTGAGAAGTCAAAAGGCAATGGGGCATTAACCAAAGTTTCATATGATTTGTTTTTTGGTTTCACGTCAACACTCATACGAATGAGTGAAGTATGGAGTGATAGGGTAGTTATAGTTTAATATTAGTTTAAATATTTAATTTTAATATTAATTTAAATTATTAAATATAAAATATAATTAAATTATAAATTAATATTATTAGATTAATATTATTAGGTTATAATAGTTTACGTATATATTAGTTAGTTAGATTAATATTAATTGATAAATAGTTTATTAAATGATTAATTTAGTCCTTGATTAACAATTAAATTAGAATTGATTATTAGATAATTAGAGTTTAATTTAGGATTAGATTTTTTAATTAAAATTCTGATTTTTAGCCTAGCAATAGAATTTCCAAAATTGTGCCAGATTTGACTCATCAACTTTGGAGGCTCATAGGTAGAGTTTTACTTGGCCAAATGAGGCTCATAATGACTCATTGGAAAGATAAAATCAAGGAGAACATTTCTGAGGAGGTTTCACTAGCAGACTTAGTCATTTATTGGGTCTAAAAATAGGCATAAGATCAAACTCCGAATTTTTAAACAAAATCAATTTGCTGAGTTTTATTTTCTTCATTTTCATTTGCCCAAGCATCCTCTAATTGCAGATTCATTCGTCAATGATATCCTTGGCCAATTAAACCATCCTAGGCATCAATAGAAAGCTTATATTTTATTTTCAATTATTTATTAATTTAATTTGATTATATTTGTTTTAAATTCCATATTTGGGATTTTTATTTTATTTTTACATTTTAATTTTGTTTTGAATTGTTTTCGCAGGAAAACAGTTGAAAAGATGAGAACACAATCTCAATCAACGAGAATGCTCCGGCGATTGGAGAATGCAATTTTCAACATATTAAAATTGATTGAGAAAATCTCTTCTTCAACAAACTTTCTTATAAAGAATTCATTTGCAAATATTATAAATAACAAATTGCAAAATGTAATAAGCGCTGCTCTCCTATGTAATTTTCAACTTCTAAAATCATTTCTGCAATAGGAATTTAGAGTTGTAGGAGGGAGGAGAAAGAATCTCAGATTTGAGGATTATTGAGGATTTTTCCTTTGTATCTTGAATTATGTATGATGGATAGAGTTTGCACTATTGAAGCTCTAGTTTTGAAAGCAGAAGTTCAAGCAATGTAAAGGACTGTTGGAGACTAGGGTGAGGGAAATGGATTCAATAAATTGATATTTCTAATACTATTGTTTGAAATACTAGTTTCATTTTTATGATAACAAGAATGTGGCATTTTATTCATGTTTGTGCACTTGTGTTGATACGGGTAATTTGTCTTAATATTGTTATTATGTATCTCTGCTCTTATGGATTAAATTCTGATTTCTGAGTAACTATTTACTTAGAAATCTTTCTTATAAAGCTGATTTATTAAATAGTGATGTGTTGCGAACTATTTCATTATTGTTTAATTATTGGATGTACTGATTTGACAATCAATATCATTTTTGTCAATTACTTCATGAGTGTTGTTGGTTTATTATTTCAGTTAAGAGGTCTCAATAGGATGTGTTCTAGTATTTAAAAATGTCACTTAATTTGAACTACTTTGTTAGCTTCATATTAACTAAAAGCCAGACATATTTAAATCCCTATCATTTAATTATCTTGCTCTTAGTTGGGTTAGATATATATCTACCTAATTGAGATAGGATTAGGATTAGTTTCTTTTGCTTGCATTATAGAATAAGTTTGTATTTAGATTAAAGTTTACATTCTTTTAAGTCCTCTTCTCAAAGAGACAAAATTTTAGTTGTGGCTTGGCTGAGCCCAAATCATCTTGAGGGTCATTCTCTTGCCCGATCAACAAGAAGAAATGATCTGATATCCCTTTCTATTAGTAGTTAAAGATATTATCCTAAACCAATAGCGATAGGGAAAAGGTAACTGAACCTAGTTAAACTAGTCGGAGCCACTACTCTAAATGGAAAAGGAGTTGCTTTAAGGTTCAGACCGGGTGGTTATCACCCAATGTTGAGGCAGAAATTTTTGGCCCTCAACACTATGAGACCCATATGTTTGGGTGATGTTTTGATAACTATAAGACCCATATGCCTATATCTGTTGTTTACATCTATAGGGTACTTATTTGTGACATGTTTAACGAAATGTTGGCCATGGCTAGTAGGGGTCCAGTCAAGTCATTGTTTAAGTAATTTCATTTGTATCATTATTTTGCTGTTATATTTCATATATGACGGTGTCATTTAACTCTCGGAAGTTACATGGTGTCTAGGCCTGAAAAAGTGGCTCAAATCCTGGTGACGCTGGCATAGCACTGGGCGTAAAGGTCCCTCAATGTTAGTATACCCATGTTGTGGGAGTGTCAAAAGCCTCCTAGACACATGCATTCCCATATCAAGGGAGCATCTAGGAGTTAAATGGCTTAAAAACTTAGTGGGACCAAGGGTTTCATTACCTGAGAGGTTGGGATGGTTCCTGGGAGTCCTATTACTGATGTAGAAGATTTGTATGGTGTGTTTCTGTCGGTTCCACTTCCTTAAGGTGAGGAGGTTGAATGATATCATAGTAACTTCTCACCCCAGTTGGACAGTTAGTTCAGTAGATGTGGGAGGAGGGTGTTACATTAGGTGCTTGAGGACATGCTACGTATGTATGCAATGAAACAACTAGCCAAGTGGGAGGAGTACATCCATTTAGTGGAATTTTCATACAATAATAACTTACATGAATGATTAAAAATGAGTCTTTTTGAAGTGTTTTAAGGCGAAAGATGTAGAAGCCATATTAATTGGAGCATTTTGAAAGAAAAGTTAATATTAGGACCTTATATGTTGATAGAGATGGAGCATGTAATAAAGAAGGTGTGACAAAATTTAAAGCTTTTTCAAGATAGACAAAAATCTTATGTAGAGAAAAAGAGACCCTACAAGGAGTTCCATGTGGGTTACCATGTATATGTGTGGTTTAAATGAAAGAGAAGTACTATGAGGTAGATTGGTTGCGCAAAGTTAGCACCGCGGTATTGTCGACCTTTCCATATTTTGGAAAGGATAGGACCCGTAGCACACAAAATTGCATTACAAAACCACATACCATTCCATTATGTGTTTCACATTTCCCTATTAAAGAAATATATATATAATTCTAGACACATCCTAAGTTGGAAAGATGTACATGTAAAATCTATGTGGAATTTTATAATGTATATTTTGATAAAATGGATCAATAGAATTAAAGACAATGTTATGCTTGTGATGTAGGTCAAACCGGACGGATAATTTCTAGTAGAACTTATGTGTATTCTAGACTAGAGAGAAACAATGTTGCGGAGGTGAGCTATCATCCAAGCTAAAGTCCAATGAAAGCACTTTAGCCCAGAAGAGGCCACTTGGGAGGATGAGACCTTGATGTGTCAAGTATATCTTGACCCGTTTCAAGGGTAAATATAAAAATCAAGGATGATTTTTCAAAGAAGGGGGGATGATTTAACACCTCCAGTGATCACAAGGACTTATTAGTAAATGTTATTTACTATGATTTACCACCATTTACTTTTGGATAAATGGGACTTTAATAATTAAATGCTTAGAGGAAAGCCTAGTGAAACTCTAAAGAACATGTAAAGGAGTTTATATATGTATATGTATATATTCTTGCTAGTTAAGGATTTGGTGAGGCTTGGAACTCTCAGAGAGACCCTAAACGAATTCACCCAACTTCTAGACAGTTGTGACAGTTACAATTCTTGGTTTCTCTCATTTTCTAGATATAAATGGATCTCAGTGGGAAGAGAGGTTTTTTTTTTTCTCTTGGAAGAAGGGGAAGACAAAAGAGACCTGGAAAAGCCCTGAACAATATGGAAAAGTGTAGCAACATGCTACGTGTGTAGTAAATTGTTCAGCTAGGATGGAACTAGTGCAAGACTCCAACACAAACAAAAGTCTATAAAATTTTAGGTTAGAACTTGGGATGGGTGTTGATTCATGTAGATTTTACCTGGATTAGTTACAGTCACAATAACTTCTTTGGATGTTGGGGAAGATCAGGGGAGAATGAAATCTAATTGTCGACCTCATTGGTAGGGAGGAGGGCCCTCTTCCGGTCGAGTTCCTCAACTACCTAGTTCTATTCATATAATTATCCCTGAAGATGTTATGTTTGAAATTACATAGACTGTAGATGTGTGTGATTGAGTTTCAATTATATGTGCCTAAATCTCCTGAATTTGTACATGTTTCGATTTAGGATAAAATTGTTGTGATAATTTAGTAGAACATGTATGGTTGGTTCCATATTATGAGTTGAAAAAAGAGATGTAAATATACACATAATATCAACTAGAACCCTTGTAGGGATAAAATAAAGGAAATACATAAACTAGTTCTATTTTATTTATGTACATGTAACTGATTGTTTTATGAATAGAAAGATGATAGTGTGTTTGGGGTTAAATATTGAACCGGTTAACACTTTTATATCAACTGGGTTAGGTTAGTTCATCCAATAGGGGGGACAATGGATAGAAAAATCATGTACCCACAAAATAAAAAGAAAAGAACCCTATGGGCCAAGAGGGAGACTACAAAGTCTCCAGTCCTCTCAAGACCCAAGGTCGGATAGGAAGAGTTTAACAATAATGTAATTACATGTAAAAACCTATTATAGCTACAAACAAAAACCCTTAATAAGGTTACCTAAATGATTTCACATAACCAATCAGTACAAATATTAACCTGGAATGCTTGCCTCATACAATGTAAAAGAAAAGAACCATTACTTTGAGGTCATGCCATTATGTACTATAAACTAATAATACATCAACTCTGAAAGAAAATGATTGATGAGGAACATATTTATGACAAGTCATTAATGGAAAGCAAGAAAGATTATTTAACTTCTAAAAGAAATAAATTGTGTGAATTTAAATTTGATCCATAGATGGTAGGGTTTCTCCCTCTATCCTGGAAAAACCCCAATAAAGAGAGAACTAAAGCTATGTATATGATTGAGAATAAATTCTAGAAAAATGGAACTAGGCCTTATAATAAAAGAAATGCCTCTCATCAAGTCAGACCATAAATTATATAAGAACCCTAGAAAGGAAACTCACCTAGTCAATATCTCGTGATACTGAACTATTCAAATCCAGAGTGAATACGCCAACATAAATAAAATCCCTTAGAAGAAACCAATATGAATTTTGGTTAGAGATTTAGGTAATGCAAGGAGAAACCCATGAGAATTAAGAAAACAAGAAACAAAAGGTTACCTACAATCGAAGATTTCACATGACCACCAAGATACCAACCTCGTATATCAAATGAGACTTAGTCCATTACTAGGTTGTGATAAATTAAGCCATACTACAATGAGTTGAACATGTACTTACCTTGTTTCAGTAGCTTAGCTTAGTATTGGTGACCTCAAGATGTCGATCATAAACCATGAATTTGCAAGTGGAGACCAAATAAAGAGTAATTGTTACTCGTAGAAAACATAGAGAATTAAAAAAAAAAAAATTAGATACATTTTGAATGATTAACCCTTCATGCACTCGTGAGACTGGTAATATAGTCGGTGCACTGTTGATGTCAACGAACATTAGAATAAAATTACTAGTTGTAGAGTAATGTCATTGGATAATTGGGATGAAGGAATGAAGTTCGTCGGTGAGGGTTTTGGAGGGTTGTTACAGTAACTGCTCCCTACACTTGAAAAACTGATCACTACTTGAATTAATCAAACAATGTTATATATAAATACATGTAGTTTTTTCTCAAGATAGGTAGACTATTTTGGATACACAATCACTTAGTTGAGAAAATATTTCAACCACACACCAATATAGGAAAAATCTAGATCTAAAAAACTCCTAAGGAATATGAACATACTCTTTTACATAATTGGAATCACCACTGAGACAAGTAGGAATTATATTTTCCATGTCACCCCCGTAATGACTACTTGTCTCGATCTCAACCAACAAAGTCTAGCTGTGGTCCTCATGTTTACAAACATGACAAAAAATATGTCAACGTCCACATAAAGGGACAACCATCTACTGGAATGCACGAGTACCAATCGCTGCAGCTACTAGTCTACTAGAATGTCCTTCATGTACATGGTTTACTCAATGGTATCTGCATACATGTACATGTACCTATAAATCCCCCTCCATGATCGTCATTATGGGTTTTCTCAGATTACCTATAACCATGCTTTGGGTTTTATCGACTTACCCTAAACCATGCCCAGTGTTTTGTTAAATGACCATAAACCATTCCTATAGGTATTCCTGTCGACTTCACTCTCACATATGGTTTCTGGCTTACCACAAACCAACACTGCAAAGTGGTTTCTAGCACAAACCTGCACTTACATAGTGATTTCTCGCTTACCACAAATATTCACATCCAAAGTGGTTTTTTGATGACCACAAACCTGGAATTACAAAGTGGTTTTAAGATTACCACGAACTTCATTGGGGTACACATGCCTCATTAGGCTTACATTACACACTCCAACTCATGGAATTACTAGGTACATACTTACCAAAGAACACTACAAAACATCCTAGACTTGCTTAGTAATAAATGTTTGTGAGACATAATAAACCATCATCACGAGTCTATTCCACAAACTCACACACACTTTAATTTACTTGTCCATCATCCTTTAATATTTGATGATGCTTCAATCACCATCTTCTGATGCAATCTTTAGTGTCATGTCTTAATGATATCTGATAATCAATAATTTTCATGCAAATTTGTGTATTGTTGGAATGATGAGTTCCAACACACACTCAAAATTGTGACAATAGTTGGTTAGAACAATGTCATTACAATAAAACTAGAAATACCATGACATGACATCATCAAAATCAGCATCATTAGCACCACACTACTCCATTCCAACTTTATTAGACAATGTTGACACCTTTATGATTCAACCAACAATTTCCAACTGCCCGAGCATCTTCAAGTTTCGTAAATTAAACCAATCCAAAACCCTTGCACTTGCTAGTCATGGGATAAGTAGGAAACTGAACAAGCTCAATGGCACCAAATGGCTCGAAAACCTGCCAATGTTGGTCCTCACTTATGTTGAAATGGATATTACCAATGAACAATCTTCTGACTTCACGAGAATAGGGCCACATAAAACCACTAGTAGCTCCAACAACTTGAGAAATATTTGGAAGAGATAACCTTCAATCATCCTTGTAAGGTGGCTACGAAGTGAGCACTAATACCCCTTACCAACAAAAATTGTTCATTTCTCTACCATTCAAAATCTTCAAGTCTAAAGGTTTCCAAGGGGGTCGACACGCCAAAAGCATAGCTCTACCATTGAGATTGTTGACAACATTAGACTTTGTCATCATTGCCGTGATTGAGCTCTCATCCCGAGGATTGTATTTAATTGGAACAATTTGTCCTAGATCACCCATAAGTTTTAAATGTCTAGGTGAATCCTCTGAACCTCCTAAAGGGAACCATAACTTGAAAACTCATCTTACCAAGATGTTGGAACACATATCGATCGAGGAAGCCTACGGCTCCAAATACGGTTGCAATGATACCGCTGTTAGATGATCTCCCTCTGGTTCCTTTGCAAATAAACTCCCCATTTCCCTTATTTTTCAGCGATGAAGCAGACCGCAAATGATCGAACCTGTAATCACATGAATCTCCCTGAACAGGGAAAGCATACTGTAGCCCTAGAAATACATTATTGCCCGAGAGAAAGCGAAGCTGGGTTGCTCACCTCATAGCGGCCTGCATTGAGATCTCCTCCGGGGCAATAATCCATAACCCTCCTTGAGCAGGAAGTTGCAATCTTAGCGTTTCCTCAAAATGATTCGAAAACCTTTGTACATCGTGGCACCGGTTATGCTAGTTAACAAGTCACAAGCTAGAGTGAAAACATAGCGTTTTATCAGAGAAAAAACCATGACCTCATCTTTACCGATCCAATACTTTTCCATTTAACGTTTGGCATGCGAATTTTAGTACCCTGTTGTCAATGTCAGGCTCGATCTCCTCCAAGATGACTCGATCGTTGCTCATCTCTTGCTCACCGATGCTTGTCTGTTAGAACACAACACTGTAAATGTGTTAGAAAACCTGCACAGATGAATCTAGCTAGTAAAGGTTGAACACACAGCTTTGCAGAGAAAAAACATTAAAAGAAAATTGAAAGAAGAAAAGAATGATTCATTAGAAAATATGTTACAATGCTCATTATATAGCATTACTGGGTGAAGATCCCAAGGTAATGAACTATAGTGGGTGAAGATCCCAAGGTAATGAACTATAGTGGTGATCAATGAGAAGACTCAACACCTACAATAAGTTCCGGAGATAACTAGTCAGTTGCAGAGTTAAAGAAGGAGCAATCAAGGAGTAAGTCATGCAAAAAGAATCTTGCATGCAATCTCATGCTCTAACTAAGAGTCCGCATATAGATCTGTAGTAGTTGCATGTAGTTGCATGCTTTAACTAAGAGTCCGCATGCAGTTGCATGTAGTTGCATGTAGTTGCATGCTTTAACTAAGAGTCTGCATGTAGGTGTAGTAGTTCCAACACATCGAGCTCCTTGTGAACATCGGTTAACGTGTTGGTGTACAAAAATAATCTGGTCGTGACCGTGGTTATGTTTTCGTGGTTGAAAAATGGTGTGAAGACTGTGCGTTTTCAATGGTTGTGGTAAGCAATGGTCACTTCTTCACCTGCTACATTGAGGCTGATCGAAACCTGGAAATTGTGTTGAATTGAAGGTCGTATGGTGTAAGTGTTAAACTGTACGTTGATTACGCCACATTGAAATGCCGACCATGACCGTTGTACTTTAAGAGCATATTTGGTGAAGTTTTTAAATGGTTGTGCGTTGTCCTGGCTTGAAAAGTGTGCATTCAAATGTATGTTGAGTTTTTTTTTTTTAATGAAGGTATGGTGTGTTTTTTTTATGAATAGTCATTAAAATTGTCATAGCATAAAAGTTCATGCATGCGTTGAAACTTTTGGGTTGTGAATGACACGTGTTAAATACCCTGTTTTTTAAATGCCATGGATTGGTTCTTTAAAGCCATGAAAAGCATTGGTTAAGTATTTTTTCATATGAAAACATGGTATAAAGTGATACATGGGATAAAGGGAGGTATAAATTTACGCATATAAAATGCATATGGTATAGGCCTTGAGTATCTATATTTGTTTATGAGTTGAGTTTTTATGAAGGCCTTAAGGAGTATGGTAGGGGGTATTTTTTTTAGCCATATATTATAGTGTAATGAAACTGTATAGAGAAATATTGAGAGTTTACATATTTAGATGAAGATTTTTTTCAAAATAATTAATTGTTTTTACTATAAAGACTTGCAATTATTGTATTTATTTTGGGTGTATATAAGTTTTTAGGATGTATTTTTAAATTTTTATTGTAGGAGTAGTTTTATCTGACATAGATAATTATTATGACTGGTCCAGAAGATAAAACACACTTTAATTTTTAATGAGTTGTGGAAAGGAGAAGGAAACAATGCACCTGAAAATCCTACTTTAGATAAGGAGCTTTCCATTTGGGAAAAAAAGAATAGCAAGGCTTATGCCTTGATTGTAGCATTTGTAAATGAAAAGGTGAGTCATCATACTTCGTTATTTTCATTTTCTTTTTATTTTTATAGAAGTTAAAAGGAATTATATGACTCACACTCTGAGCTTGAAGTTGTTCAATTGATGATCAAGTTGTTCAATCTTGAGTTGAAAAATGATGACCCTCTTTCCTTAGCATCAAAAATAAGATCCATTATGCATGTCATAAAAGCCATTGGTATTGAAATAAATGTTTCTCTCACTGCTTATGTCAAGGCACTATATCCCACTTATTCAGATTATCTTGAGTCATTGCAAGCAAGTGGAAAACTTAAGGATATTCCCTTTGGCTCCCTTGAGAAGAAGTTTGCTGAAAGAGAGAAGGACCTTGGGAAGAATATAACTCCTTGGTATTCTGAAGAAATTGTGTGCCTTGCATATGAATAGAAGAATCGTGCACATGATTCATATATAGGAAGAGGTGGCCAAAGAGGAAGAGGAAGGAA
>APFE031450385.1:0-16829 GCA_000404065.3 Pinus taeda
TTCCCTCTTTGAGGGTTTTAACGACGTCAAGAATACTAGTGTATTGATTTGTGATCTATTTGTGAGCGGTGTCCTTTAGTGTTCTGTCTGAGGAACTTACCCTGTAGATTTCTACATGGCATCAAGAGCTATTTGAGGGCCACATCTGTTGGTGATCCAAATCTGAAGCCGATAGAACTGCATTTGACTATCGTTTCATAGATGTACTATTTCTAACTGCTTTCGGGTTGAGGGGACTACTCTATTGCATTAGGAGCATATGTTTCAGTGAGGAACCCCTTTCATTTAACAAGAAAAGGTTTCTGATAGCCCTAGCTACGCCAATTTTAAGATCTGGAGGTATACAATGTTTATTTACAGTTTTTAGTTATTTTCTCTTTGTTTATTTCGCTTTATTTATCTCTCTGTTTTTTATTACCGGATCTATACCTTTCATTTCTGCGTATGCCCTTTGGCCTGCGACTCTGTACGATCTGGGAAAATCAGAACATAAAGGAAGGGTTTTTCTCATGTGTATGCTCTTTTCCACTGCGCCTTAGTGTGATCTTGGAAAATCAAAAACATTGAGGAATATATTTAGTTTCTGGCTAAAGCTAACTTCAAGCTATAAGGTTTGTTTTTTTTGTATGCCCATTTTGGGTTTTGTGTTTTCTTTTTGTAGGAAGAAAGAGCTTTCTTAAGTAAGCACGCACCCCAAAGCTTCAGTGACTAAAAAGAAAAAAAACCCTTCATTTTCTCAAAAAATTACTAACCTTTTAAACTAGCTCACTTGGTCTAAAGTTACTTTATGAGAATAGAGGTCTTGGGTTCAAGTCTTTCTTTTTGTTGAGTTACTTTTTCAAAAAGCACATGTACCTTATGTTTTAAAGTTACTTTATGTAGAAGTTTTTTCACCTATTATAAAAAGTGAGTCACTTATAATTCTAAAGTTTCTTTATCTTTTATTTAAGTTACAATTTAGTGGGTAACTCATAAAGTACCATTGTAAAAGTGACTTTCACTTATTTATAAAAGTGAGTCACATATTTTTTTTTAAAAGTGAGCTAATTAGATTTATGTTTGGAAAGGGGGGAGATTTTTTTTAAATATAGCATTATCATTCATTTCCACACATTCATGCACTTCGTCGGCATCTTCAATAACTTTTCTTCAAAAATCCATAAGTTCTTCATCTGGAAGCTGTTTTCAGAGCCGTTTTTTTTTAATCAGCCTAATTTCTCAATATCTTTCCATTGGAACATGTAGTTTCAACATATACAACTTTAGTTTTATGTTAAAATTGAAATTCAATGACAATTTATTCTTGACATCACCAACTACTCCCAATGGTGGTCGTACATTTTGGATTTACTTAGAAGTAAAGGTATTTACAGAATAGTCTCAGGCCAAGAAACCAAACCTCAAGATGAAGATAAGGCAACTAAATGGGAAAATAGGCAAGATCAAGAACATGGGTTGATAGGGATGTCTATTTCTCCAAACCTTAGATTCCATATTGGAGAACTTGATACTCCTAATCACGCAATGAAACAACTCACTAAATTTTTTGGAATTAAAAATGAAACTAGAGCCCATTAACTCGAAAATCAGTTTCTTACATTGGACCCCAATAATTTTTCTTCCATTGAAGATTTTTTTTCCAAGCTCAAGACCCTTAGACTTCTCTTGGAAGGTGTTAATGTTAAAAAAGAATAAGGTAGCCTTATCTATTCCATTCTTACTAAGTTGGGACTAGCCTACTCTGTGTTTGTTTCCACCTTCCATTCTACAAGAGAAGCCTTCATTTCTCAAGGACAAGAATACAAGTCCCCTTCCTTTGATGCCTTTTGTGATTTTTAATAAGAGAACAAGAAAAACTCTTACATCTTGGTCTTCTTAATCTTGGAAACTCTTCTAAGAAAGCCTTAACTGCCCAACAACAACCAAATTCAAAGAACCCTAAGAAGCAGTATCCTAAAAAGAATGGTCCTAATCCAAACAAGGGTCTTAAGCAATTTCGGCCTCAAAATGAAAAATCATGTCCACAAAATGATAAGGCAAATAAAAGCAAAGGGAAGAAGATTGATAGACAATGCCACTTTTGTAATCGAGATGGCCAGTTAGAATCCAAATGCTTTAAAAAGATGGAAGCCTTGGAAGCAACAATGAAGAAGCATAACATCCATTTGGAGCACTATTCAACTTCAACTTCATCTTCAGGAATAGCACTTTCTGCATGTGGTTTTCAAGCATCTCGGTCTGGCTATGCACTAAATGTATCATCTTCTTCTCATTCTCATGAGTGGCTCATTGATTCTGGAGCTTCTTATCACATGGCCAAAAACAAAGACATGTTTTCTTCTTTAAATGATTGTAACACCAAAAATATATATGTTGGTGATGACAGATCTCTTCGTGTTGTAGGGACTGGAACTATTAATATAGACAATGGTCAATTTAATGATGTATTATGTGTTCCAACTTGATCCTGCAACCTTCTATCTATATTTTAGATAACTCATTTAGGTGAAGGTAAAATCGTTGAATTTTCACCTCATGATGTTGTAATTAAGGACTTGAGAGATCCTAGACAGATTTTAGCTACTGGCATTGCTGATGATTCTATAAGGTTGTATAAGTTTAACAACTTTGGGTCATCAATCGTCCCTCGGTATTTGTTGCTCACAACGATGAAGTGAGAAAACTTTGGCATGAGTGATTTCGTCACTTAAACTATCACTCCTTTCAGAATCTATGTAAATAAAATATGGTGATAGGTCTTCCAATGGTATCTGGTAGAGATGGTGTTTGTTCCGGATGTGTACTCGGAAAACATCATCGGGATAATTCTGAAACTTCGTAGCCAAAGACTTATAGTGACACTTCCACGATGACCTGTTTTAGATGAAATTCTAAAGCTTGCAAAAACCCTCACTTACTCAGATCATATCTCTGAAAATATAGTGAGACAATATCTACAATTGTGACCAGAGGTTCAACAAGATTTCGTCTCAAATGGGTTTGTTTTCTTATCTTCTGAAACGTCACAGAAAAACGTTACAGCGAAAATGCTATGATGACCTATTTGGAGCAGCGAAACCCTAGAATCCAAAGCTCTGATACCAAATGTTATGAAACCAACTTACAAAAAGATAGAAAAGATAGATCGACTCCTTAGAATTCAGCCTCTTTGAGGGGGAAACCTACTTTAAATTAAACAAATGACAAAACATCCTTTCTATATATAGGAGTCTAAGGGGTCACAATATAACCAAATCCGACCTAACAATAAAAATATAAAGACATAAAAATAACAATAGTGGGATTCTATGGGGCACAATAATAATAATATGGGGACAATAGGGGCACAAAAATAAAAATAAGGGATACAACAACAATGGTAATGGGGGAATCACTAGTATTATAGGGACCTAACATGGCCAAACTAGATTTGAATCGATAAATAAATTTTCACAGGGGTTTTCCCCTATCTGAGAACTAGTGGAGGAATTTGGTGTTGGATAGTTGGCATGCCTAGATGGCTAGTGGCAACAAGTGTGTTGGAATTGATGTCAACAATCATGCTAGAAGATGTGTTGGGAAGTTAGTATTGTTAGACATATGGAAAGAGTGTTGGAATTGATGTCAACCAGAGTAGCATGGATGCTTGTGGCAAAAGATCTTAGCTTTGATGTCCACTAGCCTAGCTATGCTGGTAACTAGGATAATATTTATGTGATTGATGTGTTAAGCTTAGGGGGAGTCCCATGGCTTATGCAATATTTTGCAAACAATCAACATAGTAGCATGCTTATTGGAGAAACCATAAAATGATGACTATGATGGTTGGGAGTCCCATGCTTTGGAGGATATTCTACCTCAAGAGATCAATTTAAATGCTCCTTGAAGTGGTATTGTTGGATAGTGCTTGGAAGTATATTTCCAATGGTATATGGAAGTATGAAAATGGTCTCCTAGTTTGAGAGATAGAGCCAGTCAAAGTTCTAAGGCCCAAAAGTCAAACTATTGCAAAGTTAGAGGCTTGGAGACACCTTTTCGAATGAATTCAAGTTTATTCAATTGCTAAAGGATAGAGGAATGGTTAGTGGTGCCACCAAAAAAAGGACTAGGAATACATGGTGCCACAACAAAGTTGCGGGAAGTAGTTTTATTGGCTTTGGTGGAGCCCACTCGATAGAGTTTCCCTAATGGATGTACCCCAACAGTTTATAAAGGGTGCACAAAGTTAAGTGTCAGGATGTAAGTTTTCAGACCATGGAGGAAAGCACGAGCAAATGGAAAATGTTTCGGGTGTACCAAACACTACATATCCTCCCACAAGGCTCATCCCGAAGGATTAAAAAGGGGAAACAAAATGGAAGCATTGAGAGATAGACGTGCCACATGGCGATATTCCAAAAACACTTGAGGTGGAAGTCTTGTCAGGCCTTGAGCATCGAGATGGGGTTTTCCATACCACTAATAGTGTAGATCAATGATGAAGAACCACTTTCAGATCACAACCCTTAATACCACAAACCATAATGGAGTGGTGTTGAGGCTGGGTTCTTGAACTTGAAGGCTTTTATATTAGCAAAGGAAATATGCAAAAAAAAGGCCTCAAACCCTTCTCTCTCCTCTTTGACCATGGGAAACATGGTAGCATATGATTGGCTCTTAGGAGATGGTGGTGGAAAATGACATCAATATGATGTGGATGTACGAGGGACATGTGGTGGGAAAATTTGTTATTTTTGGGTGGCCTAATGGGCCAAATGTGGTGACATGTGTCACCACTTAGGACGTGCTAGAAAGGGTTGATGACATAAGTGTAACATTATCCCAGGAGGGCTACCCTAAAATGTTTAGAAAGGAACACAAGTATAATTGTCAATTAAGAGGCATTAGGAAAATGTGGTAGCTGATTCATTCTATCTGCATTTTGATTTGTGCACAAGTGCAATAGTGGTCTCACCAGGACACATCATATCGAATGTATGGAGCTAAAAAGTTTAATAAGGAGGCACAATAGGAATATGTTGAGAAGTAAGCACAGGGACATGTTGGTTAGACATCTCATCCTGTCAGCGCCTTTGATTGGCCAGTGAAAGCACAAGGTAGACCCCAAGGGATAGCTAATCCCGGTAAGAAGAGCCTGGAAGATGTTAAAGAGAAAGCATGTGAAAGCACCAGGACTTGGGATCTATGAGCTAAGCACCAGATGAAGGCATATGCAGTAGGTAAAGACCAAGGGTGCAACAGTAAATAACAAAGGGAATTTAACCTATGAAGGGTGTAGAGTGGCTTAGCACCTATAAGCTTAACCGACAGTCACAAGCAATAGTCTTATGGTGGACAAGAGGCTACTCACCAACATGATAGGGGATATAATAAAAAAGGGCCATGGAGTTATATTTGGTAGCACTATTAATGGAAATCCTTTGGTCTTTGGATTTGCAAGTCAACAACTAATTTGGAAAGGTTCCACCATATTTGACAATTGTGCCATAATTGGATATGTCCATTTTTGGTTCAAACGAGCATGGATGAGTTGAAAATTGAAATTTTTATTTGAGTCAATAGCAAATGATAAGAACTTCAACTCAAGAAAATGAAGGAGCACGAAGTGTTGGAGAAAAATAATGGATCTTGTCTTGAAACAAAATTAGCCACCCTTGAGCCTTATTTCATAACACAAATAATTCAGTTGAAAACAATTCTAAGTGCATACAGTATTATCATAGACCTAGAGAGCCATGCCTAAAGTATAGTCTAGGTTATGTGGGCAATTAGGTTATGTGGGCAATTAATTAGCATGGGGCACCTTGTTTTAGTGTGCAGTTTGACTGATAATTAATTTTTAGTATAGAGAAATGCTCAGGAGACCATTCCTAGTGTTTAATGTGGTTATAAAGGCCAGGAAGTTTGATCCAACAACAACATTGACAACCATTGAGGAGTACATTTGGGTAGTGTGAATGAAAAAGACATCATATACCAGTGTGAAGTAGAGGAAAAAAACCTAGGATTTCAATTGATTAATGGAAAAAAAGAAACACTATTGAGTGATTTGTGCGTAGAGATTTGTGCGTGAGTGTGCTACTGAGAAGAGGCTAACTGAGTCTGGGTTGCAGAGAAGAGGCTCAGAGTGTGCCAAGGATGCTGTGAGAGGTCGAGAGAGCATGTAGAATAGAATGGTTGAGTGCTGAGTGTATGCTATTTAGCATAAGAGTTAGCTGCTACAGAGTGAGCAGAGGAAAAAATGTTGCATGGGCCAAAAGGATGCTCAGCAAAAGAGAGCTAGAAACAGGAAAAGAGGTTGCCAATTACAAAGAGAAGTAATTTTTTCTTTTGAGTGTGGGTTGGAGCCTTTATATAGGGAGTTGGTGCTTCCATGTTAGTAGGTGTATGAAGAAGGATTTGGGGTTAGTTCCTCCTGCAAGTTGGTGCTTGCGTAAATCCAAGGATCTGCAAGTTAGTGCTTGGAAAAAATTCATGAAGTTGGTACTTTACATAGTGCTTCTGGTAAGCTGACTAAGTGCTTACAAAAGGTGGGAGTTGGTGCTTCCTGCTAGTGGGTGCTAGCAAACAATCAAATGGATTCCGAGCTTCCTGTGAGTGGTGGATCATAAATAGATTGATTTAATAGAGTAGTTCTCTTATTTTTACATCAATAATAAAACAATATTTGGTGGTTTTTCTCCTATAAGGGTTTCCACGTCAAACCTTTGTGTCCAATGTGTATGTTTCTCATGGGGATTATGTTCATGTGTTGTTTCATATAATAATTGTTATGATTTCTTAATTATTCCTCATATTCAATGTCGACTTTGAATGAGTAAAGATAAATTGGCATTAAAATTTAAATTAGCATTAATGTTGATTCGCCACCCCCCATCAGTATTAGAGCTGTTTCCAAATATTGGTATTAGAGCTTAGTTCCTTCAAGAACAACTTAACTGCTTGAAGCTATATCAAAGGGAAACAATAGCTAATTAAGGTTGGCTAATGGCAGAAGGTGTTCCATTTTTAAATGGATTAGAGTATGTACTATGCAAGTTTAGAATGGAAGCTTATTTAATGTCTTTGTATGTTGATGTATGATGCTCCTTATTGAATGGAAAAAGGAGTGAGAAGAATGAAGAAGCCAAGGAAATAACCATGAAAGGGTTGTCTAAGCTAGATTCTAAGAAAGTAAAGCACTATGAGACAACAAAGGAAATTTTAGACAGATTGTAATGTCTATATGGAGAATATTGCAATGTGGATCAAGATAAGGCAAAATAACCTTTCTTCTCAAGTAGTGAACTAGAACATGTAGCTACTAGTGATAAGAATAAAAGGAAGAAAAAGGATAAGGCATCTAAAAGGAACGATGCTAAAAAAGGAAGATATTTCTCCCATTACGAAAGTTGTTGTTCATCACTCTCAAGTTGATGATGAAGAAGAATTATAAGAAAGGCCATGCTACTTAGAAGATAAGCTATTTCTATGTGTAAATGTAAAGAGGTAGGGCATTTATCTTGTAGATATTTATATGAATTTTTTGAAGATAGAAATAGCCATACATCTAGTGTTTGTGAAGATAGACATACATTTTGCAGTGATAGAAAATGAGGGATCATTTAAAGAATAAAAGAGTATATCCTGTGAAGAGAATAAGGGTATACCTAGAAGTGATGAAGGTGGAATACTCTTGAGACCTATGGAAGATTCTATGGACACAAAGATGGATTAAGATCTTTGTTTGGGCTCAATTAGCACCTCTGATAGTGAAGAAAATGATATAGATAAAGGGATCTATTTTAGGAAGAATTTGATATTTGCTTTAGAAGAGATCACTGAGCTATCAAAAGAAAATCTCAAGAAAAAGAGAAATTTCATGAGTATGAGCTTGAGAATGAAAAGTTAAGAAAACCAATATTCAATCTTAATGCTCAACAGTAATAGGGTAGCAAGTTGGATGACATGTTTACCAATAAGCTAAATTATGAAGAAGCTTACTGTGAGAGACTACAAAATGAAGTAGCCTCATTGATACATGATCTAGAAAGGGAAAATAAAGAGATGTATCAATATAAAAAGCTCAAGGAGAGTAGAAAGATTTTGAATGAGATTCTTGTTAAGTAGAGATCCACTCTCATCAAGGCTAGTTTGGGTTTCAAAGCAAAACCAAGATCCAAGAATACAAAGGCTAAAGGTTCAACTACCCATGTAATGGAGGTTGGAAATTCCAACAACAAAAAAGGAAAAGAAGTTGTTAGACAACAACAATAGAAAGGAAAGCATTAGTAGCAGGAGAAGAAAAGGTAGCAGTATAATAATAAGAAGCAACAATAAGGAGAGGAATAGAGGAGATCCAAACAACAAAAAGAAAGAATTCAAGGGAGTAGTTCAATCTTCCATGGAAGGCACATGAAGAACTAGAAGAGGTCACTTTCCCCTCAAGGAAATAGCCCTAAGAGAAAAGGATCTTCAGTCCTCAAAATCATTTTCATGACTATTATTTTTCTTGCAGTAATTTTGGACATAAATCCATAGATTTTAGATGGGATGCAAGAAAAAATGATGTGTTGGGTAGCAACAACCCAAGAATGCGCAAAGTGGCTAGGAGAAGGCATGTTGGTAGTATCAGAGGCCTTGACAAGAATGATGGAAAAAATGGAAAATCCTTTGCCCCATTCTTAAGCCATATCGAATGCTACAATTTTGATAACTTTGGGCACAAGGCATCAAGATGTAGACATGAGAAGTCAAGGCATGCATTCTAGTTGATGTGATGAAATGAAGCAATTTGGCCATTAAGTATGAATAGAAATTTCATGTTGAACATTGAAAGAATATATCATCAAAGAACTGACAGTTCTCTGAAGAAAAATAAGAGAAACATTAAGGGGAATTATTCTCAAATTCCTATGGGAAAGCCCTTTCTAAGTGCTAGTTGTAATGAGCATAAGCTTCTAGAAATAAGAGAAAAAAAAAACACTACAATTCCATCCTTGCAAACAAAGAAAAACAGTAGCAAGAGGATTTAGGTGAAGAAAGAGGAAAGAAATGAGAAGTGCCCTCCAGCCATGCGTAGTCAAGAGAAAGCCCAAACATGGGAAAGGAAGAAGCTAGATGGTAATGCTTTTGTTTGGACTCAACCAAAGAATGTTTCGAATAAAAGAGAGGACATTCTGGTCAAGGGGAGTGAAATATCTATTTGTCTTCAGTGCAGGAAGAGAACCGCCTCAATGGAGGCTAAATAAGTCATATGCAAGAAGCTAGAAGGAATAGAGAGAGAATTTCATTTGATTGTCAATAGTATGGTTGAGTCCTTCTTGTTAATTACAATAATGAACATATTTATCTTTTGTATCAACATTACAAGACAAAGGTTAGAGAAGCCAACATGGCTTCAAGGGGAGTACACAACAATAATTTATTTGTGAGTAAAGGATGAACTGCAAAATTAATGTGGAATTACAAAAGTCCATTCCATGATTAAGTCAGGTCCATGGGATCAATTCCCACGCAGAAGCAAGGGAGAAGATGAAATATATTATAGAGCATTGGCTCAAGGGGAGCTGCTTTAGTAGTAGTAGGCAACATTTTTTAGCCTTACTGGGAAGAAAGAATGCATAGGAAATGAAAGGTATGCATCTTGGGTGAAATAACCTTGTTTTCATTTAAGTTGTGAATTTGATTTTTCTTAACAGTCTTGTGTTCATGGAAAAAACTGGTACAAGATTTGAATGTCCTTTAGCTTTCAATTCGTATCACTATGCCAGTTGGTGTTCTAGGTTCTTATGGAGAAACCTTTTGTGTAAAAGGGAATTTATTCTTGAGAAGGAGATATTATATTTTTCCTTATACAGTATTTGATTTGTATCAATTTCTTGGTGCAATTGGTATTATTTAAGCAAAATCCATATGTGGAATAGCATGAACTCAAGGGGAGAAGTATTAACTGTTAGCATGCTCAAGAGAAGTGAGTATAATACTTGGAACAACAAACAACAACAACAGTGAAGAAAAAGCAAAAATGCATCATTAATGGTTGGTATTTTTGTGCAACAACAATACTAGCAATTTTTTTATTTGGTATTAGTTTGCTTTTAATTGGTACAAAAGATGCATTGGAAGAAAGAGTGCTTCAGGAAAGCAACTTAAGGTGTCCATAACTAGAGGCATTTAAAGAAGAGGATCAATATGTTCAGGGGGAGCACATCACATATGTATAGTTCATAGAGCAGCACAAACTACATGACATACTTCAAGAACCCCATTAAGAAGCTATTAGCCCTTGAAGATAAGTTTGCAGAGGAAAATGCAAATCAGTAGCCAATACCTTTGTCATTGATAGTCAGTGTTTGTAAGCGAGAGAATAAGAAATCTATATCCCTTTGTCATAGATTTCAAAGGGTGAGTGAATCTCATTGGAGAGTAAGCTGTGATGGTCCAAGAAGAAAATGGAAAGCCATTTGTGTCTCATGCAAGGAGAGGTGTAGAAGTAAAATGAGAATTGGCCATTGATTTGGAGAAGTGATGAGGTGTTTCCATCAATTCCAAAGGGGGATATTGTTGAATAGTTGGAATTTCCTAGATGGATAGTGGAAGCAAGTGTGTTGGAATCGATGTCTCTAGCCATGTTGGGAGATGTTTTAGGAAATTTGCATTTTCTGAAAGATGACAAGAGTGTTGGAATT
This sequence comes from Pinus taeda, assembly GCA_000404065.3. NCBI lineage: Eukaryota > Viridiplantae > Streptophyta > Pinopsida > Pinales > Pinaceae > Pinus > Pinus taeda. The sequence goes on from APFE031450385.1 coordinate 10,671, forward strand.
AATGTCAACCAGACTAGCATGGATGTTTATGGCAATAGATGTTGGCTTTGATGTCCACTAGCCTAGATGTGATGGTAACTGAGCTATTATTTATGTGCTTGATGTTTCAAGCTCAAGTGAAGTTCCATGGTTGTTGCAGTATTTTGTAGATAATCATCGTAATAGCAGGCTTATTGGAGAAGACATAAAATCATGACTATGATGGTTGGGATTCCCATGATTTAGAGGCAATTCTTCCTAAAGATATCAATTCATATGCTCCTATAATTAGCACAGTTGAATAATGCTCAGAAAGATCTTTCCAATGGTATATGGAAGTTTGAAAATGGCCTCCTAGTTTGAGAGATAGAGCCAGTCAAATTTCTAAGGCACACAAGTCAAATGATTGCAGATTTAGAGGTTTGGATACCCCTTTCAGAATGAATCCTGGAGGACTACAAAGGGGAAACAAAATGGAAGTGTCGGGCCACATGAAAACATTTGGATGAGACTTCATATGGAAGTCTTGTCAATCCTTGAGGCATCGGGAGGTGATATTTCATACTATTGATCACGTAAATCAACAATGGATAACCACTTCAGGATCACTCTCCCTAATAACAAAAACCATAATGGAGTGGTTTTGAGGTTGTGTTACTGAACTTGGTGGTTTTTTATTAACAAAGGAAATTTGCAAAAAGAAAGGCCTTAGACCCTTCGCTCTCCTCTCTGACAGTGGGACACATGGAAACATATAATTTTCTCTTAGGATATGATGGTGAAATATGAATTTAGCATGACATGGATGTAAGAGGGACACATGGCTGACATATTTGACATGTTTGGGTGACTTAATGGGCCAAATTTGGAGGAACCATGTGGGGTTTCTAACATAAGGATGATGTCATCCCAGAAGGGCTACCCCAGAAGGTTTAGAATGGTGCACATGTAGAGTCATCAAATAAGAGGTGTCAAGAAAATTTGGTGGATGACTCAACCCAATGACATTTTAAATGGTGCATAGGTGCAATAGCAGTCCCACTTGAATAGGTCATCCTGAAATTATGGAGCCTGATAGTTTAATAAGGAAGTGCAAAGGGAATGCACTGGGTAGTAAGTGTCAGGACACGTTGGTTAGAGATCTCATCTTGACGGGACATTTGATTGGTCAGTGAAAGTGCAGGGAGGACCACACGGGAAAGCTAAGCCCACCAAGAAGAGCCCGAAGGACCTTATAGAGAAATAATGCAAAACCATTGGGACTTGTGAGCTACGGGATAAGCACTAGATGAAGGCATAAGAAAATAGAAAAACATGGCATGAGAAAACATAAAAGGGGAATTCAACCTGCAAAGGGCGTAGAGCGCCTTAGCGCCTATATGCTTAGCCAACAATCATAAGTAGAAATTCTATGGTGGACAAGAAGCTAAGCACCAACATGAGAGGGGCTATAATAAAAAATGGTTATGGAGTTAAATTTGGAAGCACTATTAATGGAAATTCTTAATGGTTTGGATGAACGGGTTGATAACTACTTTGGCAGGTTTCCACCATATTTGATAGTTGTGCTATAATTGGGCATGGCCATTGTTGGGTCAAACATTCATGGATGAGTCAAAAGTTGAAAGTGTTATTTGAGTCAATGGAGAATGCTAAGAACTCTAACTCAATACAATGAATGACCATGATGCATAGGAGAAAATTAATGGATCTTTTCTTGAAACAAAATTAGCCACCCTTGATCCTTCTTGCACAACACAAATTATTCAACTGAAAATAATTCTAAATGCATACACTATGAGCATAGAACTAGAGATCCATGCCTGAACTACCATCTAATTTTTGTGGGAAATTAATCAACATGGGGAGCCTTGTTGTAGTGTGCAGTTTGACTGATAATTAACTCTCAGTATGGAGAAATTCTCAGGAGCCCATTCCTAGTGTTTAATGTGGCTATAGAGGCCAGGAATTTTGATGCAACAACAACATGGACAATCATGGAGGAGTACACATGGGTAGCATGAATGGTAGAGTGATGACTAACAAAGACATCATCAACCAATGTGCACCAAAGGAACAAAATCCAGGATTACAATGGAGCAATGGAAAAAAGCAACATTGTTGAGTGAGCTGTGTGGATAGCTCTATGTGTGAGTGTGTTGATGAGAAGAGGTTGAGTGAGCTTGGGATGTAGAGAAGGGGACGAGATTTCCTATGCAGAGGAAAGAGGCTTAGAGTGTGCTAGGGATGTTGTGGGAGGTCAAGAGAGCCTATGGAATAGAAGAGGTTGAGTGTTGAGTGTATGTTTTTTAGTAGAACAATAGGCTGTGGTAGAATGAGTTGAGGACAAAACGTTGTGTGGACCAAAAGGCTGCTAAGGAGAAAAGAGCTGGAAACATGTAGAGAGGTTTCCAATTACAAACATAAGTAAAGTTTTATTTTGAGTTTGGGTTGGAGCCTGCATACAGGGAGTTGGTGCTTCCCTATTATTAGGTGTCTGAAGAAGTATTGGGGGTTAGTGCGTCTTGCAAGTTGATGCTTGCAAAAATCAAAGGAGCTGCAAGATGGTGCTTGGAATAAATATGTGAAGTTGTTTCTTCACATGGTTCTTCTAGGGAGATGGTAAAGTGTATGTAAAAGGAGGGAGTTGGTTCTTCATGCTAGTAGGTGCTAGCAAACAATCAAAGGGAGTTGGTGCTTCTTGTGAGTGGTGGATCATAAACAGATTGATGTAATAAAGTAGGTGCTCTAATTTTTTAAATCAATAACAAAACAAACTTTGGTGGTTATTCTCTCGCAAGGGTTTCCACGTTAAACCTATGTGTCCAATGTGTATGCTTCTCATGGTGCTTGTGCTCATGTGTTGATTCATATAACTTCTATTATGATTTCTTAATGATAGCTCTCATAGTGAATGCCAAGTTTGAATGAGTAAACATAAATTGGCATAAAAATTTAAATTAGAATTAATATTGATTCAGCCCCCCTCTTAGTATTAACATTGTTTCCAATAATTGGAAGCTCAAAGACTTAATAATATTTCACGCCGAGATAGTAAGGGCCTTCTTTACGTGAAAGGGAAGTCTGGAACTAGAAAGAAAAATGGAAATTAACCAGTGAAACCCCAAATACAAAAATTCGAAAATGAACTTAGGAATTCTAAGAAAGAAGTTCAATGGTTATATCTTGAAATTACCTAAAATGAAATCTCGAGTCAGTCACTATCTTTGTAAGTACCCTGATAAAAAGATGCTAAACCTATAAAGGATTTTTGTAAGTTAAAGAAGAAAAATAGTAATGACCTAGAAATATATTCGACAAAATGATTACCGGAATAAGTAGTGGGTTGAGATATTTATGGACGATTCTTGTAAAAATGGAACCTTATGAGTTACAATACAATTTATTACTTGAGGAATGATACTCTTGTGTTCACAACTAGGGTTCACGCTGAGTTAACAAGGGATTTTGTTCTCAGCTTTAAATGGAAACCCTAAAGGAACATCCCCTGATAAGGGGTCCAACAAGTAAAACCCTTAGGGTACCTTCAAAAAGAAATAATCCTAGGTTTATTTCCCTATCTTTAAATGTTTGTTAATCTATAAATAAAATAATATTGAGTATAATGGTTACAATTTTCTTTCCAAGGTATCATAGTTTTGAGTCCTTAGCTTGAACCATAAGACGATACTATGACCTTTGATAACGAGTGACCACGAGAGTGAGTGGTTCTAAATCATGATCTCATGAAACTAAGTAACACAATAACTCAAATTCATACTAATTTCACCAAAAGACCATTCTTTGATATGTAACCAAAGGACCTGGAGCACTGTGAAAAATTATTAGCTATCAAGGTAAGCTAAAAAGCCTTGTATTAACCAAAAGGGGTATTCTTAGGCCAATATCTACTAATCGAAATAAGTTTAACTGTTAAAAAACCTCGACAACATAGCTAATTGAGGAATAATCAAAGGAAATATTGAATATACCTATAGTAAGAAGTGTAAGAGTAGCTAAAGAAGTGATCTAAAAGCATAATGCTAAGTGAAAACAAAGCACACTCACAAATAATATTCAGTGGGTTGATACACTATTGTCCACAAATAATATTCAAGTGATATGGACATCAATGATCAATTGATTGAGTAACTTCAAATAAAAATACGTTAAAAGTAAGATCAATTGATGCAAAATATACAATAAATATAGATCTAATTTGTGACGTAGAATATCTCATCCAAATAATCAATACAATTTGTGATATAAATGAATTCATCTATAAGGTTGATTAAAGTTGTGTCACAAAGGAGCTACTATAAAATATTAATGTAACAAATGATATAGAATATATAATCCAAAATTGTGATGGCACATGTAACAAAGATGAAATAATGCCAAATGTTGATGGAAATTGTGATGCCCAAGGCATAATATAGGTGATATATGCTCGATGTGATATAGAAGACTTAATGAAATCATTGAATGAAAAACATAATAACATCAACAAAAGTAGCAAAAAATTTTTAAATATGTCAAAGAAAAACATCAAGACCTTTCCATGATGGTTTTCGAGCCTTGGGAAGAGATATCATTCAATAGAAATTGACATGGCTTTAGATACACCAAAGAAAATGTGTTTCATATTCCATGCTAATCCAAAACAATTTAGTTTGTGAGTGTAGGATTTATTAAATAAGGTAAGATTATTGATAAAAAAAATTGGAATTGTCAAAGAGATGGTAACATGAAATTTAACATTTTGATCTCCAACTTTTTTTTCATTGTGGGAAGGAAAATCATTTAACAATAAATGTTGCAGGAAGAAGTAGGTTAAGAAGATAATTAATTATGGATGGATAAATTCTTGGATATGGAATATATAGGTGTGAAAATTACATCACTCTTACAACCTAGTAAAAAAAGAGGTAAAGACAAAACAACAAGAGTCAAAGATGTACTCTACACACCTAAAGTGGGCCAGCACAATAATAAGAGAAACTCTTCCACACCTTTAAGGGGGGAGTAAATTGATGAAGTGAAGATGGTTAGTGGTAAATCAAAAACCACCAAATTATTCAAATCAATTCTCATTGGTTAGTAGTAAACTATAAATCACCACATTATTCAAAGAAAATTAGTTATTGGTCATCCATAATCCACTGCATTATTCAAAGAATATTGGTTAGTGCTAAACCATAAAGCACCAATTTTAAGTGAAGAAGGGTTGGTAAGAAACAAAACCACAACCTAATGAATCCAAAGTTCCAACTTGGATCCATTATAGAGTGAACTATTAAAAAACTTCTCAACTTGCACCTAATGAGGGGAATATCAGATATCAAGATTCAAGTTTTAAGTTAAATTTTAGTCAATGTTCAGTGAGTGATTGGGAATTCAACGTAGCAACTCATATCCTATATATATATATATATATATATATATATATAATAACATTTCATTATTCAAAAAACATTCATACATAATAAACCTTGCTTCCATATATTAAGTATTGAAAATTTTTAGGGAAATTCATCAAGATTAATTCAATAATATTGGATCAAATATGACAACAATTATTAGTACAGGGGTTGTACAATTATTGAGACTACTAAGTAAGGCGAACGGGGGAGGGGGGATGTGTTAGACTTTGAGTCCGTAGAAAATAAAAAATTCTAAGGCCATATTTTCATGAGTTGTAATCCTGATCTTGATGAGGTATTGTCATGATCCACTAATTAGTCATCAATGAGATCTACATCCATATCTAGAAGATCTAGAAGGTAAAATTGGTGTATTGTAAATTCATGTGATGTGATTAATACTCTACTATAGAATGACTTAGGCCTTTTCTGCCACTTTGCTTGTCTTGTCTCGTCCATGTTAATTCTTAACATTGTTTTAGCAATTGAAGATGAATATTTTATAGTAGTGATGATGGTTGTAGAGAGAGTTTAAGAAGTTGAAGGAAGAATTCCTTTGAAGGCTATAAAGGTTAGAGGAAAACATAAATAAGTTATCCTAGTAACTATATATAGAAATCAAGGATTTTGTATCATGGAGGAATAAGGGCATCATTTTAGGAAGAGAGTCATTACTGGTGTTGTAAATGGATATGTGGATGTAAAGGATAACTTAGAAACATCAAAAGGGGATGCTAATTTTGTTATTGCTACTGTA
>APFE031450388.1:0-13909 GCA_000404065.3 Pinus taeda
ATATATATATATTAATAATTGCATTAACTCACATTGCGTAATATCTTAAAGTAATCTAATTTGGAAACCTCTAATCTTCTAACCATGTAAGAGATCCTCATTACATAATCATCCAACATCATGCGTCACACAAAAAAAATGATACTTTGAAATATACATCCAATGATACTGTCATCTAATAATGACATATATAACACACAGTTGCTAATATCCTACTAAATTACTAACTACAAAAAATAAGCAATAAAATAGCTTACAAAAATAAAGAAGATTGCATACGTGAATAAAAATTGAATGCAACTATAATTACATATTCCATATACTTATTTCGAGCAATTCAGTGGCCCAGAAGACCTTAAAATTATTGAGGACATCATATGCGTTAGATTTTTCATTCCATTTCCAACTCAGTTTGCAGATTCAACTTCGCAATTTTATGGCAGATACAATTAGCATTAAACAATGTGGCCTGTTAATTTTTATGATTTTGAACTACATCATAATTTTTTTCAAGTAATCATGTAAGACATTGAGTCATTTCAACTCATGCAATGCAAGAAATCAATATTGAGTCCTTCTCTGACTTGACCTAAATTAGAGAATGGAAATATATCTCTAAGTTGTTAGAGATAATTACTCGCTCCATGAATTCATATATATTAGTTAAGTGAATTATATATTAGAAGTTTATAGCTTCAGTAGAAAATCCAAGAAAGCAAAAATATATGAAAAGCTAATTTAAGTCAGAGTTTTCATGAAATTATGTTTAGTAAGTCTATTTTTTATGTACATGCCATGGTATCAATTGTAATAGAGAGAGGTGAACCAAAGTGAAGTACAATGAAGCATATAGAGGTAGCTTAGGTGAAGCCCACCCCAGTTGTAAAGAAGAGAAACAACTTGAGTTGATAGAAATACCAAATTTATGTTTTGTATATTTTGTGAATTTCATCTCTGCCTAATAAAAGAATTGGTATCACAGTGAAGGTAAAGTTTGAACAGTGTAGTTTAAAGGCAAATATTGAACCTTGAAGACCCATGAGTTGATAGACAATGGTAATCAAAGGAAAAACAAAGAAACTTTGTTTCTTTTAGGGAGAGTTTCTTTGAGGAGATAAAGTTGCATCAATCCAATATTGAAGTTCATGCATAGTAAACGAAATTTCGAAAGGCAAGGAGAGTTGACATATAAAATATTTCCAACATGATGGATTTTTTATCAAGTATTCCATTGTATATTATAGAAGGTAATAAGAATGATTTAGTGAATCTAGAAATAGATCTCATTGATGAAAGTTAATCTTCCATTGAAAGAGAATGATATGGTGGATCTAGCAGGTGACCTCTGTGATTCAGAGGTACATGATGTTGAATTTGGTGAGGATCACTTAACTAATAAAACGTGGTTGTAGATAAGGAAGAAGAACCATCTGATTAATGAGTTATTTTTTAGTAATGCAATATGACTTCCATGTGAAAACCAAGTGAAAGAAAATTATGCACTAGTAGCTTGATAAGATAATTTTTTGAGAAATCTCTCCAAGAGAAAAAACAAACAAATTAATGTAATAATGCTTTAAATGTTTTTAATAATTATTTTGAGTATGCATATTTTTATGACAATGATCCACTCCTATTTGTAACTAAAAAAGAAAATGAAGAAGAATACATGAATATCCTTGCAAAAATTTAAGCAAAGAATGTTGAGACATTTTTAGGAATGGAGCCTATAAGACATAAATTTTATCATGTCCTTTTGTTGCAGTAATATGAGAAAATACATGAGTATGAATACCAACCATAAGTGAATCACATATGGAAGGAATCCATATACAAATCAATTTTTGAAGAAGATGAAGAGGTCATGCATGAACGAATTGAAGTATTCTTTACAATGTTAATGAGAAAATATGAAATAATGAAAATGTTGGAATATCAACTGAAAAAGGAAAAACAGAAAAATAGATTCAAGTTTGCAACATTCAACGTAAAAATAAGGATAAAATTAAAAGTAGCCCTAGGTTTCATAAATTAAAGAAAGAGGAAATGAGAACCACTCATGAAAAGAGCTAAAAAGAAAATCGAGTTAATTATTCTATGTAAGTCTAGATGAGACTTAGACTAACAAGCATATTTCAGTCATAGTGGTAGTTATTTTTACAGGTCATAATTAAGGGAGAGTGTTGGAGATAATTACTCCTTCCATGCATGCATAAAATTGAATTAAGTGAAGTCTAGTTTAGGCATTTATGCTTTCTATAGAAAATACAAGAAATTCAAAATGTAAGAAAAGCTAAAAGATAATTTAAGTCATATTTTGCATGAGACTACATTTAGCAATTATAGTGCTTATATAAATGCCATACAATTATTTTTAATATAGAGAGGTGAAGAAAAGTGAAGTATGGTGAAGCATAAAGTGGCACCTTAGGTGAATCTCACCATTGTTGTGAAGAAGAGAAACAAATATGGTTTATAGAAAATACCAAATTTACGCTTTATGTGTCTTGTGAATTTCATCTATGCCCAATCAACACAAATGCCATAGCAATAGGATAATTTTGCAATTTGTCAGCAATTGAAACACTTTGATTATTAAAATATTATTATTTACATTGCGCAAATTTGATAGTGGAATTAATGAGTCTTTAATATGATAGATTGACATGATAACCAAGCCTAACACAAGACTAACTCTCCAAATTCCAACTCAATAGAATAACTCCACCATTTTGAAGCAATTAACATTTCCATGACTAAATAATATTTTTAGGATTTTCATATTTAAGATTTCCTCTATGAAGTGTTTTTTCCTAAATATATCAATTTTTGAAATTTAAAAGTCCATATAAGAAAATACAAAATTATTTCATTGGTGAGATCGAAAAACTATTAACTATCCACCATGGTTCCACTTTTGTTGTTGTGTGACCCACATAAATGGTATAAGTTACACTGAATGGGACTACCTGTGAATCCAAATGAATTCCAGTAGAGTTGTTACCCCTTAAATGTGGAACCTATGTATAAATTATGTACACTCTATGGAATGTATCCCTTTCCAACAGAAGGAAGGATGTCACATTCCTTCTATCCACCGTCACATTATAGCATTCTAATCCTCTCATTATAGGAGAAAACATTTCTCTACGATGGGAAATGGCCAATCCATTGATGGCTTTATTTCAAAACAAGGTAAATAGAAAGAAAAAATATTTCATTTTGATAGTTTTAAGGAATTCACCATCATCTCAAATATTCTTTTCACATTTCATAGCCCCATTAATTGTATCATCAACATTCCTTGTTTATCACCTTTAAAAATTTGTTTCTATATCCCATTATATCATGTAGCATGATTTTTTTCTCCATAATAGGCTTATCACTCTAGTCATCTTTTAGTCTAGGATTGACCCACTAGACTTTGAGCAGTTGCTCTCCATCAACTTCACTAAGGCACTATAATACAAACATGAAAATTAACACAAATATGGAAGGCTTGTCATATTTGAACCTAGATATTTTGGGTGAGTAATGAATGTAAGCCTTACAAGGAGTTTCTATTAATGTTATAGAAGAACCTAATGTTGACAGTGGGAAAGGTTCCATTGATCCCTCACCAAATTGAACTCCAATAGTTTGGTTTCCCAAAAAATCAATTACTTCATTTTCTTGTTTCGATGCTTATCAACCATTGAACTAAGAAGCCTTTGTTATCCTTTCAATTCCTCGCAATTATCTAAATGAGTCTTTGTGAATCATCTATGGGGAATTCTTACTACAACTATCATCTGAAGTCTTTCGAAGCATATCCTTATAAACTAATCACATTAAGAAAGGCATTCCTTCCTCCTCCTCTCTAAAACTCTCTTTGATTAAGTCATATTTCGAAATTTTCCACAAGTTACAAAGTGACTTGTAGTAGCACTTATTTATGTCATTAAAACACTCTTTTACTCTCATCTGCATCAAAAATTGGACATGTTCGAAGAAGATGAAGTAATTATAAGGATACAAACAACAAATACATACCTACAAACAATTTCATATTACATGTAGATTTCAACCATCCTTCCCCATTGAAATCTAATTTCCCTTTATTCATTGAATATAATCTTCCAACTTGAATTCAACTATTTTCACTAATCAAAAATCACTGCCAAAATCTCAAATATTGTAAAACATTTCTACTATTCTAAATTCTTCAATAACCTGTAGGATTTTGGTAGCTTCAAAACAATGTAAATATATAATTTATATTAATGGATGCAGATTCCTGTAATGTTGTACTAGAAAACCCAAACCCATACCTATTCATCAAAATGGAATCGAAGAGATTAGGATGAACAATATTGAATGGAATACAAAGCTCTTCCTTGAGAGATAGTTTGGACTTTACATACTCGTTGTCAAAAACCTTTCCTAATAAAAACAATGATAATTGCAACCAAAAACTAAAAGGAAAAGGGGTTGAAAATGAAGCCTTATTCTCAATTTATGCATTTATTATTATTGTATTTTCTCTACCAGACCACAAGTTATCACTATTGAAATAAATATTGCTAGGGGTGAACTTCGTGAAGAGTCCATGGAAGCTTTGTTGAAACAAGGTAAATAAGTTTCACACATTTTACTAGTTGAATCATTAATCCAACTTATTATAGGAATATTGGGAAAGAGATGACATAGATATTTATGGTGCATGTGAAAAGGTATAAATCAATTACGTCCAATGTGTAATGAACATATACATACTAGAATAGCATGTGTTATGAAAGAATATGATATTAACTGAAACATAGTATTTATAGATGTGGTGAAAGAAATCACTCCAATCACAATTCCTATGGAGCTTGATCCATTAGAAAGGCTAATATTAACTAATTGAAAAGAGGCACATTATTCAAAACTCCATGCTTCAACCCATTGTATACCTCAATCTGTCATATTTCATAAAAATGTATATCTTTAACACACATTACGAGACTATACCACAATTTCAAGAAATGATAAATAATGGTCTCTGTACAACCTTTCAAAAATTGATAAGAACCAATAAAAATTTAAATGCAAAAGTTGTTATCATAAATATACAACTGAAAATTGATAATTTCAAATAAAATTTATTGGTGAGTGCAAGAGTTGATTTCAAGACTGAGATTTATCAACTTTACCTACACCTATCGAATCACATGAATCAACCTTTCAAATTCATCACAATCTTTTCCAAACAGCGAATCCCCACAACTTCATGTCCCTTCAATCTCAACCTTACCTCCACTTATCAAACCCCCATAATCTACATGTCAAAGTCATAATCTCCCTTGATAGTAAAGGATGCATAGTAAGATTCCCTTTAATTTCTTAATAAGAGCAATGGTGTGGCTTAACCATTGTCTTTTTATTGCATCGTTCTTCCTTTCAAAAAAAATGTAAAGTACTTCAAGAGAAACATTCACGGAACCCTTGAAACATCATTAGGTATTTCTCCAATGCTATGATATACTTGGAATCTAATTTCGAAAGAAAAAAGCAAACCAAAGAAGTTAAATATTAAATACTAAAATTCTCCTAATATGGAAAACTTGTACTTATGTAACCCATATACGAAAATGAATTTACTTTGATGACTAAGTAATTTTGTCGTAATAAATAAATAAATAAATTGCGAGCTCATCACAAAAATATCATGCCAAACACATTTTTGAATTAGGAATATTTCCATGAATTGAAAATATAAAGCCGCATCTAAATAGTGTTTATTAGGAAAGTTGAGCATGCAAATAATGAGAATTAATTATTAAACCGAAGAAAAAAAAATCAGGAGAACTCTTAATCATGGATAAATCATAGGAATTAGGGTCCTAAGTAGAAAGAAAAATTAGTTATGATAATGAGAAATTGTTGTGCGAGAGATGCACTCTACAACTATGTAGGAGGGAAATATGTGATTTTGTTTATTTTGGATATGAGTTAAGGAATATTTTCCTAAAAATTTTAAATTTAATATGAAAACAATTTCGATGGAAAAAAACAAATAATAAAGGTATAATGTACAAAGTATGATTAACCTTAACACAATCACTCATTGTTCTCACTCACTCGCAAAGTTAACACTAGGTTCTGTTGATTTTCTCAAGTATTTGTAAAGTGGAAGTTAAGTAGATTTTCTCAATTATTCATTAGGTGGAAGTTCACTTTAACAGAGTAAAGTTAAACATTAGTTTCATTTGATTATTCAAATTATCAATATTAAAATTAGTCTAATGGTATTTAAAATGAATTGTTTTACAACCCACTTATTGTTATTATAAAACTACTGTTTCTATTTTGGGATATGAATGTTACCAAGATCTATTAATAAATTTCTAAAATGAATTTAAACACAAACTATAACATATTTAAGATTCCATGAGATTCATATCTTTTATATATTTGTAGAATTAAGATTGAAACTAATTTGTAATTTGATCATTTGTAGGGATAAGTTTTTGTGAGTTATTCTTAAGGTGAACCATTATGATCGTTTGATATATGGGCTTTGTATTTTAATAAAAAATATTTTGAATTGCATTATTCCTTTTCATAAATTTTGCATTCTTATTTAGTATTCTCTTGCCTTGTTATCTATAACCCATACTGATTTGACTGTAGAATGTGAGGAAATGTTTGCACCTTGAGGGATTAGTTACAACCCAAATTAATTGTATTTTGTATACTTGTACATTTAATATTTTTTTTGTCTTATCATAGGTTGTTTTTGTTGAAAATGCAGCAAGAAAATCCAGTTTTAACTTTACATTGGTCAAACTAGGTAAAATTTGAATTTGAATTTCAACAGAATACTTGGAGGTAGTTAATTGAGGTAACATGGATTTTGTCACTTGATTAACTTAGTTAATTCAATTTGGAGACACTTGAGTTATGTTCCACATGATTGATTACTAATTTGTAGTGATCTAATTTAGTTAAGTTGAGTTATTATTAGTTAAACTAGTTCCAACTATTGGAGAAACTAGTGCAGGGCCAAGTTGTGCAGTGTAACTTCAGTCACACTCGGTGGTCATCCAATTAACTAATCAATCAACCCAAAATAATTGATGCATCTAGAGAATTTGAGTTACTTGGTTAAGACTAGAGTTCAAGGGAAGCGTACTATCATTTGTAAATTAATCCAAGTTATAAATGTGGTACATGCATCCATAGAATTTCCCTATGGTAATTGTGCAATTCCTTGGTGAGAAATTCCTTAAAACAAATAAGGGGAATTTCCCAAGGGAATAGTACAACAGAATAGGAGCTTTGAGGCTCGAAATTTTCTCTAAGTATTGGTCAGGTTTAGTCATTCAGGCGAGGATAGAAGATATAGGTGCACATTGAGCTTAAGGTTGAGTAGAGCATATTGTATTTATCCATATTATTTGATTAATGTAATACATATAGTAAGGGGTTTTGAGAAGTTGTTTTCCCCTAGTCAAATCTCTTTCTATGTGTGTTGAAGCATTATGCATGTTAATGTTTTGTATTCTTGAGCCTGAATTTCCTTCTGCCGATTAGTAGATATTCTAGTCTTGTGATTTAGTAAATTTCATGAGAAGATTATGATCTACACATTAATTTCTACATGGTACCAAAGCTAGATCCATAGTAGAGAATAGAATTCTAAGTTCTCATTGTAGGAGGTTTGAGGTTGCAAATAAGGTTGTAGGATTTCTTTAGGACTAGGAAGATGACTTTCAATGGATTAAGGCTCGAGTATGTCCTTGAGGGAAGCTCGAATTATGTTGCATGGAAGGACTAGAGGAAGGAAGTACTTGAGGATAATGGTTTGAGGGAATACATTGATAATGATGTTCCAAAAATGGAAGCAATCGATACTCATAATCTACCATAATAGAAAAAGTGTGTTTCTAGGGCAAGGAGAATTATATGGGAGGGAGTACGATACCATTTTGTCTATAATATCCATTGGAAATAGAATCCACATGTTATGTGGCAACCTATCATAGATGTTTTCAAGAATAGTAGTGACCACAGGAAATTGGTACTTAAGGACAAGCTTCGAAACATCAAGATGCAAAAGAATGAAACAATTCCATAGTACATGAGGAGGTTTACACATTATTGTGTTGAACTTGGTAGGGTCAGTGTTACTGCCACTAAATAAGATATGGTAGCTCTATGCCTCTTGGGCCTTCCCAAGAGCTATCATAGTTATCAAGATTCGATAAATAGTGGAGAGAATCTACCACAATAGGAGTGGTTATGGTATGATCTAATGCAAGAAGAAATAAGGCAAAGAAACGATGATGGGACTTCATCCAAGGTTGAGCATGAGGATAACTATGCCTTGGATGGAAAGGAAAATAAAAGGAAAGGGATGAAATCCCAAACTAAAGAAGATTTGAGTCAAGGTGGGAGAAGAAAGACTTATCCAGAATGAAGTGCTTTCACTGTCATGAATTCAGACACTATGCCACCAAATGTCCACACAAGAAAGCAAGAAATAAGACCTCAGGAGGAGTGGGAGGTGAAGCTATAGCTTCACAACTCGAACTTGATTTTAGCCTCATTACATGCATGGCAAGCATAATGCTGGGTAGTGTGTGGTATCTTGATAATAGTGCCTCATTCCATATGATGAGGAACAAATATTTCTTCAGTGATATGGAGGACAAGGAACTCCAGGTGCACATCGAGATGGTAGATTATGGGAGGTATAGCATGACCAGGATCGGCACAGTCACCTTTCATAGGGAGTCAAGCTCCCTTCTCAGGCTCAAGGATGTGATGTTTGTTTTGGGTCTAAAGAAGTATATGGTTTCTATTGCGGTGTTGGGGTACCATGTTTACAATGTGATATTCACCAAAGAAAATACATTCCTAGAAACATCGTCACAGGACAGGTGAAGTTGATCAGAGTTTGGATGAAGAACCTCTACATGTTGGATGTGTAAGATTGTGCTGCTATGAGCACAAAGGCGGAGAAGGTGAAAAACGAAGATGTCAGGGAATTATGGCATAGAAGAATTGGCCATTTGAATTATGGATCTTTGAATATCATGCAATAGACAAAAATAGGCCTCCCCAAAGGAGAACTAGAGCAACAAAACATATGCAAATGGTGCACTTCAGGGAAGTACACAAAATCCACCTTCAATGATCAGGCTAGCAAGGGAAATGAAATCCTTGAAAGGATCCACTCTAATGTTTGTGGACCTTTCTTGATAGCCTCCATTTCCAAGCATATGTATTATGCTATATTTGTAGATGATTTCTCACGTAAGTGTAGAATCTATTTCATGCAGAATTAAAACTAGACGTTGTCCAAATTTGTTGAATTTAAAGCACCTGTTAAGAAATAAACTTGCAGGAAAGTGAAGTCTCTCAAGAGCAATAAAATTGTGATCACGTGTTGAATGAGTATAAAAATTTATGTACAAAAGAAGTCATTTGATGGGAGTTGACAACACCCCATAACCCACAACATAATGGGGTGGCTGAGAGGAAGAACATAATTATTATGGGAGCTACACAGGTGATGTTTCATGTGATGTGTCCCATTTATAAGTATATTTTTAATTTCATCATGCTATCCTCCAACCCTAAAAACTATCCTTTTGTCACATTAATGCACACTTTTAGTCATAATATTCTTAGTAAGAATACTAAAAGGTGTTTTTCTATATTTTGTGGCCTACTGTGATTTAATTGTAAGAAAAAGAGGAATTTTTGAGGTATTTACTATGCAGAGGCTTGATGGAGACAACCAAGAGAGAATATAGGGGGATTGTCAACCTCCTTAACTCTCCAAGTCAGCTTAGGATCATAGGATCCTCACTCATGGATCAAATTTTTCTTCTGGGTCAATGTTTCCCACTCCATTCAGCGTCGTTGGTGTGTTCAAGAGAAGTCATTCAGCTAATATCCATTACAACAATCTTAAGCCTTCATTCCATGCTTTCCTTTAATGATATAGTTCTGTATCAGCATCTTTCTATCTCAATCGTGATACCTATTTCGTTTCGTTGATGGGGGAGACATCAAGGCCCTCTTATGATGGGTTGTTTCCTATTGACATCAACACATTATCTAGGAAGTTGAATAGAAACACCCTTTGGTACCTTGGTTCTTGCATACATCAATGGCAAGTTTCCTCGCTCTCGGCGATAGGTTTACATCAATGGCCTTCAACCTAAATATTAAATGTGTTGTTCAACATCAACTCATTTACTCAAACCATACAGATTGTACTGTAGTACCTTGAGAGCCATTGACATCATCAATTGTTTCTCTTGTATTTGTTAATGGTTTAGATCATTGGCTAGTACTCAGATGGTTTGTACCATGTTCGACGTAAACTCATTAATTCACATGGTTAGACTAGTGCTTTGGTTGGTTGTGTGAAGGAGATAGAATACCACAGATATAGTTTCATCCATCTATGTTGCGATTTCAAGAGTTATACAAAGATCATAATGTATGATGGCCATGATCATACATATAGTCATCCAGTCATGGGTCCACTAGTTGTCATCTGTGGATGCATCTTCTGATAATTTTACTTGTTATCTTATCTTATGTGTTGAGTATGGGTATGCTTCCCTCAACAAAAAAGAGGTCATCATGAAAATGTATTGTAACAAATGAAGCTCGTCGATTGTTCTTAATCCTGACTCATCATAAGGTAAAGCACTTCAATCATCAATCATCATTTTTGACTTTTCACTTTAGGGGGAAATATGTTATAGGCCATTTTTTCACATCTAATCAATAGGCTCCCTAATGGTATCAATCAACATCCTATTCTGCCCTTTCATCATCTTTCACAAAGCACTAGTCATGTCTCTTTCATTCCCCAGAGTTTCTTCTTGAAACTACATCATCTGAACTAGCTTTAGGACCAAAGCACCTTGACCTTTTACTAGACAATGTTCACCTATATGTTGCTCCATTGTGGCCTACGTTGATCACATATAGGTTGCTCTCATTTGCACCTGTGTTGGTTCTAGAAATTCAGGAAAAAGAGAGAAATTCTGGAAACCTCCCCTTCCATAAGCTTCCTGAATTTGTTACAACCACTTACCTCTAATAAAACATCTAGATCCTATCCCATCCTACTTTGGAGTTTCCATCCCTTATCGTTTGACCCCATCCTCCCATCAAAGGTGGATCTAAAACCTTAGATTGGTAATTGGATAAGAAATCCCAACTTACCCCACTCCTATTTATCTTTACAACCTTCCATATGCAAGAGGTTTGCTTTTGGAGAGTGATTCTACCCTTATGCTACTATTGTGAGAGGTTTCATTTCATGCATCTGAGGTGATTGTAGGTGCACATTGTGACAGGGAAAGGACAAGTGATCCTGGAGAAGCTCTTCTACAAGACCAACACCTATTTATGGCTGTAAACTCCTTCCATTTATATTAATGCAAAGAATGCTTTGTTTTCCTATATGTGATGTTGTTATTTCATATATTTCAATACCATGTTGATCTATTGAACATAGTATTTAGATGATACTGCATAAACCTTGCAGTTTCTTGTATTTTTTCATTTGAATGTGTAGGTTCTAATTTTTTCAATCAGATCTAGAATTGGAGCATTCAAGCTAAAGAAGGAGTGAAACCCATGAAACATTCCGGGTAGGTTTCACTCCATCATCATTAATTTAAGGAAGGCATTGTGTTCCTTGTCTCTTTGTTGTTCTAGGTTAGCCACCAAACCTAAGGGAGATACTTTTATCAGCAATCATAAATCTCATATAACAGTGAATCTAGGCTTATCCTTATGATGATTCAATACTTACTTAAGGGCTAGACTTGGTGCCAAAGGCTAGACCTAGAAGGAGAAATTGAAGTTCGTCTAGTGTGTCACTAAGTGTTGATGTTGTTAAATTCCCTCCAAAATATTTTCTATCTTTGAATTTTGGAGCCTATTTGATATCATGTGAAGTGTATTTTTTGGTTTTCAAGTGTTTTTATATGTTTTTACACATATTTAAAGTGTCCATGTCCCTCCTAAGTGTCGTCAAATCATCAAGAATAATTATAGCACACTTTTGAGTCATAGTGCACTTTCTATTCACAAAACAACACTTGTGTGTCACAACTTCTCATGCTTCGTTTGTTGCACTTGGGGAATGTTTGTGGACTAGAATTGTGAAGTATATTTCTTAGTATTGGGTCCTATTTGAGTTGTATTGATCAGTTAAGATATATGGTGCTTGATATTTCTCCTACTCATTATGTTTTTCCATGTTTTACCCTTCCATACTAAGTCATTTTTCTGACCTTGAAACTCCTCCGTTGGGTTAGGAATAGTGCACTACACACTTCTAGACCCTAGAAGTGACCCTCATTATTAATTGGAACTGTGCTCTATGCTATCTTGGGCCTTCTCTCTCCCTCTCATGTGAACTGCACAATTCTAGTCAACAATACCCTTCTCCTTACTCCTTACTCTTTCTCCCTACATTAGTCCTTCCCCTGCCTCACAATGTAGCACATTGCACACTTACCATGGGAAGTGATGCCCGTAATTATTCCCTTGAGCTATTCTATGTGCCTTCCTTATGGCCTTCACCTTGCTCCCTAGCACATAGCACAGTCCTGGCAAACAATCCTTGTAACCTTGCCCCTTGGAACTATGCCATGCACTCAACTTACCTCCTCCTCTCTAAACGTTATGCATGGCACAATCTTAATGAGAAGTACATGTACCCCTTGTCTCCTACAAGTGTGTTATGTACTCAGAAGGCTTCTCTCTCTCTCTTTAGCACACTATTGACTTACAAACAATACATTACATGAATCATCATAGGGTATGACATTTTTAGGCTAATGTTTTCTTTCCATGAGTGATCCATACCTGCAGGTGTTCTCAGTAAGCATGACAAAACATGTTTTAGGAGATCTATCAAGAGAGGCATCCCAGGAAGGCATTCTTGAGGACAAAGGAACAAAGGCACCACGTTGCAACATTTGAAGGAATGTTTGATCCTGATGATCAAAGTGACTCATAAAGACTCCATAATCTCTCTAAGCCCTTTGGAGGGAGAAAACAATCCCAATGCAAGATTTATTACAAGTGTTGAAGACATAGTGGCAATGTCGTAACTTCTCAAAGAACTTCATGTTACAAGTCACCAGGGTCCAAGTCATCAATGTCAAATGACTTGTCTTATTGTCATCACATGATGATGTAATTTTGGAAAATATTGCAAATGTAAATATGTGGAAGTATAAGAGTCATAAATGGACAAGAGAGTCATTAGGAAAAGTCCAAATAAGTCCAAAGGTCATATTATAAGTCCAAGAGTCATGAGGGTAGTTCAAGAGTCATAGGGATATGAAAGGTTATCCCTCTTTTTATAAAAGCAACCTCATTACTCAATCACAAGACTTTTCACCTTCGCTTCTCTAACTAGGCATTAGAGATAAGATTGTTCTTCTAGGGAATACGTAATAGCTTAATGCTCCACTATTGGAGTTAGTGGTGTCCCATTGTATCAATGTATCTTGAAACTCTCGCTTAATAATTTGAAACTCATTAAGCGAACAAATTTTCATACATATATCGTGAATGTTGTAAAACTATTCTTTGAATGTTTTTTATATGTGTTTATGTTCTTATGTACTAAAGAAATTGGACTACTTCCTTCACTTTGGTACTCATCTTATTGAATGTATGTTGTAATTGTTTTAATGATCATTATGTCTATTTGAACTATTTCACTAGATGATTAATCATCATGTGCATGTGTCTTTATTAGAATAGTACTACTTCTTTTCTTCTAAAGACTCACTTTCCTCTTCTTTTCTGGTGAAAAAAACTTGATACATATTGCAATTGAACATTTCACAAATCTTACTTACGTGCTCATTCGAAAGTACATGTGTGTTGC
>APFE031450393.1:0-12664 GCA_000404065.3 Pinus taeda
TTGACTGGCTGCTAGAAATGCACAATGCACAATCCAGTATGGCTGTTGATGATCTGATAATCACCCTATGAGTGACCTCAATTGAAGATTTATTAAACAAAAGGTATTACAGACTCATGTGCTGGTGTGTGTTATGTGTTATTGAAACAACGGATCGATCAAATTGCCAATACACGGACATTTTAAATGGAAAGACAGCAGAGAAATACAGTAAGAAATACTAGACACAAATAGTTTTTAATAAGGAGTTCACCCTATTCTCCAGGGCTATGTCTCTAGTCCAGCTTCAGTGGTGGCCTGGTTTTGTTGTGTCTTACAACAAAGAATTTACAATGCAGGGACTCAATATGAGTTCTCCTGACAGCAAATTTTGCTTGGCAGGGTGGTTCTTGGATTCCCCAAGCCACTTAGAGTTCATAGACTCTTTTTCTTCCTACCAGCTTTGTGAGCTTTGGTCTATAGTGGAAAGAGCCAACTGTGATGCTCAATCCAGACAGATTCCTCTATGGGAAGGCTTGAATCTTCAAGCTCTCTGGTGCTCGATGTTGCCTGTGGTAAACTCGACCCTCTGTCTCCTCTGCTTGGCTTTACTATTCTCTATGTTCAGTCCTCCTTTCAGGGTTCACTGTTCACTGTCTCTCTTGGTCACTTGGATTCTTCTCCAAATCCCCCTCTGTTTGATTATCTCCGTTCATGGCTTTAACCATTCGATCCCTGTGCCTGTTCAGTTCCTCTCCTACCTACATTGATTCACCGTCTGCAACTGTGCTTGGAGTTCCCTGTTCGGCGTCAGCATGAATGCTTAAGGAGTGCCACGTGTCCCCATATAATTGGTGCCAACATGATTTGTCTATTCGTTCCTCCGGTTATGTCGTGGATACGCTCTCTCTCCACCGTGGCGGTCAATGGATTCCAAATCCTTTTAAATCGCAGCTTATTTCCTTGTCGATTTCGAGTCTTTCCTTCGGGCGCAATCTCATCCATCCAATCAGGGCTTCTCCAGATCCAACGTCATATGCACGTCGAGTGCGGTTGACTTGCTCGACCATTAGCGTGCAATCATGGCGATTTTTCTCTCACCTCTGCTACCACGCGTCGATCCTTGAGTGGGATCGCTCCGCTCCTGTCCGAAACCTCTTACTGTTCAAGGGAACCCCGATAAAACCGTCGGTTTCCAGGGTGTGGTTCCCGCCTTTGCGTTTTAGCGCTTTTTATTTCTCCGCACGCGGTTCTCTGGCTCCCAACGTGACCGAGTGCTTAAGGCTCCCCTATTTTGGCCTTGTTTTCCCAGAAATGTGCGATTAACACTTAAGCGCTAATCGCACATCAAAATCACCTTCTTTTCCCGATCCAGGGCTCCCAGGGGCTGTTTTGGCCTCCTGCGCTTCTCCATGGGCCTTAGTCAGCGCGCTTTGACCAAGGTCCTCGTCGTTCTGTGCCGGCTACCATGGCCACTGTTTCAGGGTGTTTTTGATGCCGTTTTGGATTTCATTAAATATTTGTTTAACTCGATACAATCAAAGTTCTTGACAGTCTTTTGTGGATCCAATTCGGATCAGTTGACTACTGGGATTACGCAATGCGCAATTCGAGCTAGGAAGGACTACTGGCCTAGGGACAGATTTATGCAATTTCTTGGGCCATGCAGCCACTTTCCTCCAGAAATGCACAAAACAGTCCTGGAGGCTAGTGCTGGGTAGGAATGCACAAATATAGAGAGGAAGGTGAGCCTTCCTTTCCCAGATTGTACAATGCAGCCTTGGTGAAGACAAAGCCCGGGCCAAGGTTGGCTCGACTCGCCAATGGGAAACTGAAAGCAAGTAAGTTAGTGAATGCATGGTGACACTAAGTGATAGCAGAAGTGTTTAACAATGCATGAAAAAGATGAATGAAAGATTTAGCAAACAGATCAACATGCATGTGGGTGAGGCAGTTCATCGATTGGATGGATGTCCATGCAAAATAGTTTCATGCATGCGAAAGCAGTGAGATAGCAACGAAAACTGAAACAGAGCTAGGAGATGTTAGTATATAAGGAAATGACAGCAAGTGTTAAAAGAAATCAAGCAAACAGTACTCCCACAAGCGAAAACACAAAAAGTGACAGAAATGCGGCACAAGGCATGGGAAGCGGGCTTACCCCAAAATAGCTAAGCTGAATGTACTTACTGCTCCTATATGTGATGTGGAATTTCAAAGATGCAAGGTTGATGTGAGGAATGAGCTCTGCAGTTTCCGTTTGATGATTTTTGCTAACATCAAGATTGTGACGCGCATGCCACGAATCTAGGGGAAGCAACACTTGGTGGGAGGTATCAGAATTTCTCCTTGCATTTAACCTCCAACTACTAAACATAGATCCATGAAACAAGGAATTCCTTTTCATGCTGCCTTGGGAGAAGTAGCCCATGCATGCAAGTCCGTTTTTCTTAGTCTCGGAGGGAACCGGTCAACTCAACTACACATGCAAGGGACTGCTCAACTACTTGAGAAAAATGTGCATTTCTGGCTGGGAGTTGGGCTGGCTACCCACGATATTTGCACAATTTCTGGGTAGAGCAGCCGACTACTGCCCATATTTGTGCAAATCCTGGGCTAAATAACCTATTGCTGGGAAAAATTGCGCAAATCCTGCTGGGAGGGTTGGTTGGCAGGATTGCGCAATCCTGGAGCCCAGCAAGCTGTCAGAGAGGATTGCACAATTCCTGGAGGGAAGGTTAGTTTCCCTCCAGAAATACACAATTTTCAAGGGGAATCTGCTCAACCTACAACTGGACCAAGTCAGGGTGAGAAGCCTATGAGGGAAATGGATCAACTGTGATCGACAGGCTGCGTTTGTGCATGAAAAACATTGAAGCTTGTGTGCTTGACGAAGCAAGACAAAGCGTTGTGTAAGGTTGGTAAGGAGGCTCCAAAACAAGCTAAGGAAAAATTTGTAGGGTGGTTGTAGCCGCTACAACATTTCCCTAAGTTTCCAACTCCCTTTGTAAAGAAAATCCAAGTGCCGTATTTTGGTGAGGGAAGTGTCACACTTTGTGAAACAGAGATATAATGCATCTTTAAGGGGAAAATTTGGTACTAATGGGTCTTATTTATCATAGATACATGAAATAAACTCATTCCCAAAGTTAAGTTCATTTTTTTATTGTTGTCATCATTTGTGCCGCAAAGTGTGTCATAAGTGTCGCACTTAGAGGTAAGTGTTGTTTTGTTATCATTTTAATGGGTACATGTTGATTTTGGGTGTTAATGGTTCCATTGTTGTGTGTTTTGTCATTTACGAGTGTGTGATCATGCTCAAGTCATTTTCTGGTTTCATAGTTTCCTCATTGATCCCACTCTTAGTCAATTTCTAAAGTGACTCCTTACATGATCAACCCCTCTCTGGTTTGCCTCCCTGAACTGCACATTGCGCAGTCTCTGGCTTCAATCAGCATCCCTTGCCTCCTGGGACTACACACTGCATAGTCACTGCCTACAAAGGCTGCACATTTCACATTCAATGCTCATTATTTCCTCCTAACCTTGGAAACTGGGCAATCTCCTCTTCTAGATAGCCTTCCACTGCACACTGCGTAGTCATTGTCCTCCCAGAACTGTGCACTATTAAAAATATGCAATTGTGGTAAAATTCAAATTTATATAGTTCACGTGATATAGATAATGATTTCATTTAATTCCTCTTTTTGATAAGACCAAAATCAACCTAATGATCACTCAAATCAGAGAAGGGAAAGTGTACTTACGAAGAAAAGCCCGCATGGGCACATTTGATAAGGTCGGCCCTAAACCAAAGTGGACCACATTAAAAGCCCATAAACACAAGTGTGATCAACCTCATTTGGACACATCAATGATGTGACACTCTTCTATCTTTCTTTTGGCTCGCACAGGTCTGAGGCTCGTCCATGGAGGATCAAGTTCGCTCTGAGGTGAAATTGCAGGTTTTGAAGCTCGTACCTTTGATTTAGGGTTTTTATCCCCATTCATAGGTACAAAAAATGAAGTATTCAACTCTAGTCGCATGCAAATAATCTCATGCATGTAACTGGGGCCTTCCAGTCACATGGACATCTCATTGTGCATGTGATCGGGAGTTTGTGGTTTTCGTAGTTCAGTTCTGACCCAAATCACTCGCTTCTCAGGATTAAGGGTGCGACTAGGAAGTCATAGTCACTCACAAAACTCCTCTTTCATGCCATGAGGATCCTAAAGATGAAATTTCATCCTTCCAAATATTTCTCTCAGTGACCACAGGGTTCAGCAATTGACTGCAAACAATGATTTTTCGTTACAGTATTTAGAATCATATTTTTAAGCATGTACATTGTTGGGTTCATTTCATGGATGTTGTAGTTGTTTTGTTGGTTAGTTGCATAGATGAATATATGGATCATTGTACTCTACTTTGTTGAATCATTTGATGACAATCTAAGAAGAATAATTTGAAAGGGTTTTCCCATAGTGGTTTCTTCCTTGGTCTCCGACCAATCCTGATGTCTCTATGTGTGAATGTTTTTCTTCTATTGTTCCTTT
This sequence comes from Pinus taeda, assembly GCA_000404065.3. Taxonomy (NCBI): domain Eukaryota; kingdom Viridiplantae; phylum Streptophyta; class Pinopsida; order Pinales; family Pinaceae; genus Pinus; species Pinus taeda. Next base: position 4,537 of record APFE031450393.1, read on the forward strand.
ATGTTTCATTGCATTGATAATGATGATATTTTTATTTCTTCATAATTGCATATGATGATGAATAATGATGTAAATTTGAGTAATGTTATGATGTTTTTGTGTGGACTTAATGTGTTAATGAAGAAATGCAATTATCAAAGCAAAGAACAATATATCCCTATAAAAAATTAACATGGAATCAAAGTTGGGCTGAAGAAAAATCATCGAGATCACCCCCATGTAGACACTTTTAATGTAAGCAAGAGAAGATGGAGAAGGCCTAAAATAACTCTAGGGCTTGAAGATGACCTTAGGAAATTTGTGTATTAGGATTAATGGATATTATGAGATTAGGGTTTGAAGATAACCATAGGCAATTTCTGTATTAGGGTTTATGGATATTATGAGGTTAGGGTTTGAGAGAAACACTGGTTTATGGAAAAGATATGAGATATGAAATCTAGCATGGTCAATGTGAAGATGCTCAAGTAATTGTGACATATTTGATGAAGCCCTAGATGGGATAATCTCTAGTAGGCCTGGTTGTTGATAAAGTTAGTTGAAATATTGAAGGCAACATGGTTATATGGAAAATGGACAGTGATGGCTCTTGAAGGTTGGTTCAAGAGGGACAGGATCATCTCACATTGAAGATAAGTATTTCTTGACTTATGATGCTCCTTTATGTCTTTACTTTTGTTTAGGCTTATGGATCTAATTATTGTTTTGATCATTACTTATACTTATGTTGACGTTGTTGGACCCACCCATTCAGGGGATCTCCCCGGTATGAAGTCCCAACTAGACCTCACACTGTTTGGTGGAGTTCCATCTAGTATGATGGCTCGATTGCAATTATCTTAAAGTTGAGCCTTAGCTCTTGCCTGTTCACACGTGAGAGTGGTTTTCTTTGTCTTCAAACAGTGAGGTTCACGTACCTGGTGAGTGCTTAGTGTTTCTTGTGTCAAAATTATTTCACTGCATAGGGAGAGGGTGGAAGTGAGTCTCAGGTTGAAAGGGAATAGTCCCAACTCTACTAGAGACACACAACACAACGGGACATGTGCAGCTTCTGGCAGAGTATTCCACACGGATGCGACAGTCAAAAACACAAGGTGAACAAATAGCAAATAGAACACCCAACGGAATAGTCCACAAAAGTGCGACGGGAATTATATCAAGTTTAAAAGAATGAATCTGTCGAGTGTCTGATGGGATAGCCCACAAGGGCAAGACAGTGTTGACAACTGATGCAACACATTTCCAATAACATATGTACTAAAACAACTGAAATAGTTCATATGTCTTGACAAAGGTTAAAACAACATGCATTAAAAGCATCCAAAGAATAGTCTTACAAATGAATACAATACATGTGTGAAAATGTGTTGGCATGTTAACGGGCTTCTGAATTAAACGAAAGTTCCAAGACACATCCGTACACCACTACATCAATAGCCTCGATAGCGGGGCGTTGGAGTCACTAATCTCTCCTCAAAGAAAATACTACACACTCTCAAGGCTATGTGCGAGGAGCTAAGGTGAAAATTATTTTGCATGTACAAATGAGGGGTATATATAGCCAAGGGTGAAACTAACCCTTGTGACTGTTCGACTTCCCTCATGATTGTTTGACTTACATGACTCTTCAACTTTACATGTGGGTCTCTTGGACTTCCACATTACATTACATTGATTACAACAGTATGGCCCACAGTAGTGATGTGGCCAAGATGACTCATGACATGACTCAACACAACAGTTCTAGTATGTTCATGCTAATGGTGGTGTACATATTGAGTTGCAGTGTTGCTAAGTTATGAGTATGCTTTTGGTGTATCATAGCATCACCTCCACATGGAAAGGTGTGCGACGTCCTTTATGGTCTTGGTGTTCACTTGATAGTTCATGTATGCGCATGTGTCTCCTTCGCTTTCTACTTGGTATGTTTCGTGTGTTCGCCCGATCATGAACAAGTCTCCTAGCACAAGCTCCTTGTTCATCCCATTCGTCGTCAAGCCATGTCTCATCCATGTACTTGTATCTGCAATCACGCATGATGAGACAACATCAAATCCATAAGTCTACCATGATGCATTATCTTGCACTTTCGGGTGCAAGTGACCAGGAGAGAGGACAAGGCTCTCTAACTGCGGAACGCACATTTCGAGTTGGGATCTGGGCTCTAGGCATTGTAAGTAAAAATTGCACAGATGTCACTAGGGGGCTAAGATGTAAAATATGGATTAGCAGTGACTTTCCGCAGGATATGTCTCGGTTGGACAAAAGATCTGCCCAATTTTTCAAGGGAGATAGTGCAGGAAACAAGGGGAGACTGGCAATGAAAACTCTGTAGATTCTCCGGGAAGGCTGGTAGAAGACTATAGGAGGCTGCTAGCCAAAACTACGCAGAGCTGGGAGGTTGGCTTGGTGGACATCCTTACACAGTTTCTAGGCTGAGAAAAATTTTAGGCAGCTCGCAGACTTCCCATGAAAACTACATAGTTTTCAGGAGGAGCAGCAAGTCGGCTGATAGGGTGTCTGGCTAAGAAAACTGCGAAATTTTTTAGTGCATTGCAGTGACATGTAATGGGTGTCTATCTGGCATGTCTATGCAGTTTCATCAATCAGTGGAAGAGGGCATGCTTTCCAGCTTCTACACAATTTTTTGGATGAGTGAGGCCAAGGGTCACTGTCGAATCAAACTCTCTTGTTGAACAGTTGGAGGCTTGATGGATCTTCTTGTGGGTAGCGCATTTTGGTATGACTTGCTAAGCAACTTCTCCATTGTTCTAGGTGACATTCAGTAGCGTCGATTCCAGGAATGTGCAGTGCAGATTACCTGGGAGACAGCCTCAAGCTCTGCACAATTCTAAGCAGCAGTATATGACCACTAAAGGTTGAGACTACGCAGTGCATCTCAGAGGAGGTCTGGATGTTGGTGGGTGGTTCGTTTGATAGGGTTTTGACAAAATTACTAACTGTGTGAATGAGTGACTTCGTACATGTATGGCCTTGAGAAAACACACTCAACATGACATGATGACAGGACACCTTGAACCATCAATACAACATGCACTTAGTGTGATTGACCAACGAGTGCGAGCGACAAGCGCGACATTTGTGATATACGTTCAGACGACCGCGACAACGCTTCCGTGACAGTACTTACAACATCATGTCTGAGTGCGATAGATGTTTACATAGAGAACACAACCTTCAAAATCACTAGGACGAGGTCGCAAGCATGACATAGAAATAAGCATGCTGAAGACGACAGTTGGTTGAACAGGTGAAAAGGAGGCAAGACATGTAGAAGAAACACATAAAATAACTTTTCATGTTTGCACACATGCATATTACTAAGGATAGTATGATATGACAATGAAAAGAAGTACTGCAAACTCAACTACGAGGTGTACTTTGAAAGGTGTTCTTTACTTACCATACTTACCCTCAAGATGATCACGCATTCGATGGAGTTTGTATGCGGTCCTTGGAGATGATTTCAGCATGTCACCTTTTCCTAGAGCCACTGAGAGGTAGATCTTCCCAATTTCAACAGACAATGATTGATGACGGGATGAAGCCTTGGGAGGCCCATCTACATAATTTCTGCATGCAAGACAGATAAGGTAGTTTGGATAACATTCTGCAATTTTGAGGCACAGGACATTGTTGCGAGATGGGGGTCCTGGGAGGACACCTCTGTGCAATTTATGAGTTCAATGCAGTTGGACTTCTCTATGCATTTCTAGATAACAATGTTGGTTGGAATCTCTACGGGCTGCAGGGTTTCAACAGGCAAGGGATTTTGGTGTCTCTGCGGGATGCAGGGTTTCAGCAGGTGATGAGCCTCAGTATTGCAACAAGAATGATGCAACTCCCAAGGCTATCGACTTTAATTATCAGCTCGGGGTTTGTACAAACTTAAGAGGTATCGACACTATATGTGCAACATACAATGTGTCATTCCTTTGTTGTCATGATGTAATGGAGTGCATGTACTGAAGTCAAATCTTAAACTAATTGTAGAAAATGAAATGTTTGAAATGGAACCTTAACCTATTGCATGAAAGAAAGTACAAAGAAAGAAACATAGTCTAATTGCATAAAGATCATGAACTAAATGTAAAAGAAACCTAGTTTAACCATATTTATCACATGTGATGATTTAAACTAACTGAGCGTGAAATCTGATCTAGAGAGTAATAATTGTTGTGTGCATGTGTAAAGATAAAAGAACTTATTTTTTAAATTTTTTTGCTTTATGAATGCAAATGCTAATATTTCCTTGATCTTTGGCGAGGGAGACAAGTGTGGAGCAAGAGGGTTAAAATGGTATTGATGGCATGGAGGTCAAGTAGAGGCCTAATCCCAACTTTAATGATGATTTATCTTAATTTGGGCTCAAAACAGGCTTTCCTACAACATGCTACAGTGATTTCCTACATGATGCTACAATGATTTCCTACATGATCCCCTGATTTACTACGAGATGTTACAAATTTACTATATGAAATTATAATTCATTGAATGACCAAGAAAATCAAATCCAAATTGGATGGGACAAATTTTTTTTATTAACTAGGATGTCTTAGGTCCCCATTCCAAGTGGAATCACTCAAAAAGACATTTGTTAACTCTTGCTAAAAAATAGAAAAAAACATTACTAGCTGAAAATCTAGAAATTTGAGAACTAATGAGCTAGTAAATCTAAAAAATGCCTACCCTAATGAAGTGCAAATGTAGTGGGGTAATTTTTGTTATGAACTAGAATTTTTTGTGATTTAATGAAAATGGAAGCAACACGATTGAAGCTTATTAGCATGCTCTAAAAAATAGCAGAAATTTATTGTTACTTGCCATAAAGGAGCTCCAGAAATCTAGATTTGGGAATAAGAAAGCTAATCCAAGTAGCTCAATGGTTACTATGACCTTCCAAATATATTCCAATGATGAAATTATGCTTGTGGTCCTGCAAAAGGACTTACATTAACCATTTAACTCAATCCTACAACAAGAAATCATTAATACTAAATGCATAAGTAGAAAGAAATAAAAACAAGATATGCATGTCAATAAGAAGTGAAAAGAAGGAAATAAAATGATACAAAAGGGCTTTGAGGCTCCTGGGATGGCCAAGCCCAAGGAAACTCAGAGACCTATGGAGGAGAAAATATTTAAAAGTTGAACATGACACCAATCTTCATTAGTTTCATCAATACAATTGCATCCCTACAAGAAAATACAATGGAACTATAAAAATATGAGTTATTTTCACAAGAACAATAATGAAAATCTATCCCTAGAGGCAACTTCAACTCGGTACTTATAAAAAATTTATTAGGAACCGTTCACCATCAAAGGAGGAAGCTTTCCCCACCAAAATCCCTTGATTAGTGGATCTGGTCCCCAATACTAGGAATCTGCATTAAATGGCACGGAACACATTCCTAGATTTTCTCAATCATTGGAGTTCCACAATCTATGTCATAATTCCATAAGATCTTGTTGACTTATTATTTATTATTGATCCTCCTGTAGTAGGGAGCAAGTCCCTAAATTATCTCCTCCTCCAAATGTTCATAATTTGCCCAATATTCTCATAATATTCCACAAAAATAAATAATATTAGGTGAAAATATCCAATTATTCATAAACCTTCCTTATGAATATATTAAAGTGAAAAATACATTATCTAATGCAGAAAGAGAGGTTTAATGTGCTGAAGGATGGTCATAGGACTTAATTTATGTTTTAATTTAGAGGCATGGGCCTTAATTTATGTCTAATTTAGAGACTTGTCATACCCCCTGTTGAAAGTGTTGCTCATCCTCTAAGCAACTTAGTGACCTCATTGTGCCTCATCCATGGCCCTAGTGGCCTCTCTCTTGCGCAAATAAAAATCATTGTTTCTTGAGACTATTAGCTTGCCTTCTTCCCCTTATTCAAGATGGGTTCTTAAATATTTTTCAGTTAGGCAAGATCTTCAACACCCTTATCAACCTTTTGCTACCTTGTTCTATCATTTGGACACCTATAACACCTTCGAAATGCATTTAAATGAGAACTAGGACATCCTGCAGTAGTTCATGTCAAAACTACAAGAAACCTACAGAAAACCCTTTTTTAGCATAAATGATTTTCTGAGCCTAGGATAGGCCCTCAACTTGACTCCTGTACCTTTTTCCCATTTTGAGGCCTTGGACAAAAGCTAGAAAGAGATTGGAGGCCTCTTGGAAAACATGTTTTCATTACTGTAGTTTGAGTTTTGTTTTGATGGTGAATGCCTCATTTCCTTTTGTTGCCTTCCTCTTCTCTTTTGTGGCCTAGATGATTGTGTTATGGCCTTGGAATTATCTGTTTTGATTAGGCCTCTCTTAAGATCTATCATCTTGGGGTTTAGCATAATTTTTTCATTTCTTCCTTATTGTAGCAAAATTTTTCCTTCCTGTAGGAGTCATTCCTCCTCTTTCAGGGTCTTCTAACTATATGGGAGTGATGAGAAATGATGAAGAGGGATTGGATGATGATGTTAGGGCTCAAAGGGAGTAGTGTAGGTTTCTAAAAATGGAGAGGATGCTCTGTTTTTTTTTTTTTTAAGAATGAAATGGGATGGATGAATGATGAATAGATAGTTAATATGAAGTGGATGGGGGGCTTGGAGTGATGTGGTGACTTGGTCTTTGCAAAAATTTCTTCTTTTAACTATTGTCCTCATTCCTTGAAATCATCGCCCTTCATAATTTGACTTTTCAACATTGCATGAGCGAAGGAGTGAGCTTCAATTAACTAGTTGAAGGTGGCTGAGACTGTTAACCCATCGTTAGCTTATAAATCCTCATCTCTCATGCATTGACAACAAATTTCTAACTATAATATGCTCAAGAGAAGAGGTCAAGAATATTGCATACATGTACCTACCTGATGGCCTTCCTATAGATGTTGTTTGTTGAAGAATGAAATCCTTGCCTGTATTTGCTGCATGTGTTTTTCTCTTTTTTCTCTGATGTTGTTCCTTGATGTGCATGTACTGGATGGTGATGCTGATGAATCCTCACTATGTTGGTCGGTTCACTCTTGTTAAATCCCCCTGTCATGTTTCTCTAATGGATGTGGAGGGTTGTATATGTCTCCTTATCACTATCTGATGAAGCCAACCTCTTGTTTTTCCCTCTAAAACTGCTCACTACCAATCCTGTAGGTGTTGTTCTGTATCCTGTAGGATCCTGTAGGTTTTCAAGGAATCCTGTAGGTTTACAAGATAGTCTTTTGCATCTGACTTATTTTGTCCATATCTCCCAAATGGTAGATGTTGGCATTATGATTCAGGTGTTGTCCTTGATGGCAACTCACTCATAGGTTTGATACAGGTGATGGCAACTTAATCTGATGGCAGTCTAGAGCAGTAGATCAAAAGAGAGATATACGCAGGTTGACCGTGATGAAAGTGCATATATACGTGGGTTAGCGGAGCAGAAGGCATGTACGCGTATACACGCGGGTTCTCAGAAGGAAAGGTGCGTACATGTCGGAAACCATGGTATTGGTCCGTGGTATTGGTCCATGGTATTTGGTCCATAGTATTTGGTCCAAAGTGACGACCCCAAGTATTGGGTTCATGGTATTGATTCTACATGGTTTTAGACCATGGTATTGAGAGAAGCCTAACCTATATAAGGAGAAGACCATTAGGACAAGAAAAAAAAAGTGTGTGTGAAAGGGTGAGCAAGTGATGAACATCTGATAAAGTGTGAGATCTAGATGCTGGTTATGGGTTGGTGATGCCTTGCTTGATCTGAACCAAGGAGGCACTCATGTGAAGGATGATGAATGATGGATCGGGATCTCAAGGCTTTGAATGATTATCTTTATATGGGTTGAGTATGGATAGACTAGATCTAGTGACGCATGTTTATGAATGTTATGATTTGGGTATGTTCTGGAGTCTGAAATAGCTGCAAAGTTATGAGGTTGAATTTACAGATCTGTACGCGGGTTGTCTTTGGTAAAAGAGCGTATACACACAGGTGGGGTTCGTCCAAGTAGCATATACAGTATGAAGTATGATATTTGAAGTTGCTATTGGATCTGGTTGTTGTTGCAGAGTTATGTAGACTGTGTTGTTTTCAGTGTTTTCAGTATT